>OU343224.1:87307250-87456702 GCA_910596185.1 Chrysanthemum makinoi
CTTCCTTCAAGAATCCGTTGGTTGTGATCCTTTTCTTAAAGTTTTCTCAAAATCAACAAATGTTGATAAACAACATACTGAGGCTAATTAACGTCTTGCTATTAGTGGAAATAGTTCTCAAACTAAGTGCAAGAGTCGCAGCACTTTCCTAAGGGAGGGTTTATTTCAACAAGTTTACTTGCTTTTGCTTATCCATATCTTTCTTCCAAAAATTTGTTACTGGGTTAATTGAGTTTGAGGCTTAAACCTGTTTAGGAGATCCATTTTATTTTGTGTAATCATGATGATCATATATTTTTCTTTTACACTCGTGATCGTTAAGCTTGTCCATTTTCTCCCTAGAGGCATCATCTAATTTTCTATCCTCTTTAGTGCTTCCAACACATGATGGTGTTTGCCTAGGCTTAAGAATCTCATTACCATCATATAGTACCTTACGAAATTTCTAGCCTTTTACCAATCTCGGATTTTGTTCATCAACAAGGGAATATTGTGCTTATCGCTAAGACTCTATGTTTAGTGATCATGTGAAATTAATGGTGTTCCCTTGTGTGCATAACTTATTTTCAAGCTTGTTCTTCAAAGTTTTTAGATTAGAAAAATCATTCAAAAGTTTTGATTCCTTAGCATTGAATTCTTGTTTAAGCACTTTAACATTATCTTGAAGCTCTTGCTTTTGCTTAACAGTTTTAGAAAGATTTTCTTGTAAGGAGTTTAACTCTTGTTTTAACACTACTTCTCTAAAATTACTTTTTCTAATAATTGTACGCATTTGGTCATCCATTTCCTGCTCACTACTAGTTAACTCAAAATTAGCACGTTGTTCATAGATAGCATTGTTCTTTATAGGCATTCGGGATAAAGATAATCATCGTAAGTACATGCGCAGTATTCATCAAAAATATAGTCATCAATGATCTGAAGATACATCACTTGGTACAATCTCATTTCACTTTGTGTCACATATTGATCATATAGACAATGTTACTATTACCTCATTATCAATATCTGATTCATAAGTTTCAAGAGATTGTACTTCGTTATGTATCGTTTGCTCATCAACTTCATCATATAATTTTAATACCTCTGAGATGATTGATTCTTTGGACGGAATTACTGTTGTGGTGAAGAGATTGGAGAGACCATAGGTGAGATGCTAGCCATGAAGATTGTGCAAGCGAGGTTCATCATCTATTATCCAGTCATATGCATTGCCTACTTGAAATGCATTTGGATGATTTTTGTCCCATGCCCCTCGCACTTGTTCATCCACACACATCATATGTCTTGGCATTTCCTACAAGAAACAAGCAACTCTTCCTCATCTAAAATCGCCCACTATCTTGAGCTTGCACTAGCAATATCTTGTCCCCTGAAGTATTCTTGCATTTTGAGTTCATTTTGAGATGTGCGCTTCCTTGCAGTCCGCCACCACCACAATTGTAGCACTTGATTGGCTTTACTTTTCCTTGATTGACATTCCTTCCATGACTGATTATTACATACTCCACCAACTCCACCTCTTCCTTGTTGATACATACTTCCTTGAACAGTGGCACCATAACCTTCCCATCTCACGGTAGCTTGATTCGTGATTGGATTTGGAGGTTGGTTGGTGTGTGGAGGGAATTCATATTTTGACCCGACCATGAGAGATAGTTGATTGATGAAGTTTTACATGAATGTTTTGAATCAGAGGCTTGTATGATGGATTCGGAATGAGTTTGTAATTACCATTTTCGCTGTATGACTTGAGAAGTTTTGGTGGTAATTCCAACTGTAAGGTCGTTGAATCATTTGATGAACTTGTTTCTCCTGTTTAGATTTGAACTGTTCAAGAATCCTTCGTTCAAACATAGCATGTCTCTCATTTTGAAGAAGAAAGGCATATAGTTGCTCTCATAGTTGGTGTTCTTTAATTTTGTTAGTTTGTGAGGTGACAAATTTGTGTCATTCGGGATTCATGTTGTTCGCAAAATTTAAGTTCGCCTGAATATTTGGCATGGTCATTTTGATGTTCCTCATGTCATTTACAAGCTTGTGGAATCTCATGTAATATTCATAGACAATTTCTTCGGGTTTCATCTTAAATTCTCAAATTCATCATACAGCCAGATTCTCTCTGCTCTTCCTTGGTTAGTTCGTAACCCCAGAAGCATCTTGACATTGTCCCAAATTTCCTTAGCTTCATGTTGTGATTGATCACTTGTAAATGTCCTTAGGTAAAACCCCCTAAGTATGATGGAAGCCCTAATGTCTCCGCGATCGACTCTCCTTTTCTTTATCGGTCAGTTCATCATACATTTTAGGTATCATCCTAAAATCATCGTGTTACCATAGCAGATTTAGTATGTCTTTGGTTGTCTCAACTTGATACAGTCCTTCATCAATTGACTTGAGAATGTTGACTCCATTTTCTTTCCCAAACAAGACAACCTAATTCGTTGGAGCATGAGTCATAGTCGCTATGTCAAGCATAGGTGGACGAGTTCCGATCCAAATGCCAACGCCCTCAAAGAAGAGATGATTGTAGGTATGTTGGTAGACATGATTCCTGATTTCACTGGATTTTAAAACTCTATGATTAAACCGGAAATAGATTATTTCACGGATTTTATCAATCAAGAGAAAACCATATTAGAAACAAAATCAACTAAGTCGCTATCACCTTGAAGACAAGTCGCCTAAGACACCAAGTCGCTAAGTAGCAACTCGAAGGTCACCAAGCTTGTGAATCTGCTCACAAAGTCGCTATGAACCAAGTCGCTAAACACAAGTCGCTAAAACAGCAAATCGCCAGGTGACAAGTCGCTAAAGAACAACTCGCTAAAGAACAAGTCGCTAAAACGTCAAGTTGCTAAAGAGTAACCGCAACAAAGACAAGTCGCTAGAAATAATAAAGACAAGTCGCTATCAACCGTCGCGAATGGCGGTATGCTCCACTACTTTTTGCCTGCTTTGTCGCCTTGTCTCAATAGACAAGTCGCTAGGACTCAAATCGCTACCACTTCAACTACAAGTCGCTACCAACTAACAAAGCAAGTCGCTATGAAGAATATTTATCCAAGAACCAAGTCGCTAGGTTGAACAACTTAAATACAACCTTTTTCAATCTAAACAAGCTCAACCAAAGTGATTCAAGCTTTCCAAATCAAAACCCAAGCACTTACAATGATTCTAAACACAAAAGTACACTCAAAATTCAAACTTTAACACAAGAAATGATCCAAATGATGCAAAAACCACTAAACTTTTCAACACCAAAAACCATATAAATCCACTAGAAATCCAAGGATATGTAAGAGAGATGATCAAACCATGGCTCTTGATACCAATTGTAACATATTGGATTTCACAAACACATCAAACAATCACAAATAAGGGGCGTACAATATGAGGTTTTAGAGAGAGAAAGAGTTAGAGGTTTGGGAACTTAGTGAGAGAAAGTAAAAGTATTATTATTAGCTCCAACCCTCTACCTTGGAAGGTAGACAGTATTTATAGTCTTACATAAAATGCCACCAACGGGCTTTGGATCAGGCATACAGTGGGTAAAGACTCATTCGTCCTCCACGGTGTTACTTAACTAAATACTACTTAACATTAAATAACTACGACTATGAGCTTTCTAACGATTACATATACTTGAGGTGACCGACACTTTAATAACTGGATTTACTAAATCCTAACAGGGACTTAAAGTAACAAAGATGAAACCTACAAAAATATGGAGGGACTTGCTTACAAATGAAGATTTATTATTTAGTCCTTCGTAGAGATTTGTAAACCCTAATCCACTTGTATATAAAGAGGACATATGGGGTGTAGGTTTTATTATTTAAGTCTTCCATAATGTAGTCGAATAAAGGTGTGTGTGTGTGTGTGTGTGTCCTAGGCGTATAGTCTTGTAAACGCCTAGGTAAGTAGTTTAGTTAAGCCCCAAGATCAAAGAAGTCTTTGATCCCCGTTACATTTAGTTAACACGTTATTAATATAATTGGAGGTGATTGTGAAATAAACCTTGTGTCAATAATAATGATGTTTTGTTTTATTCCGCTGCATACCAAGTTTATTATCATTGTTATTGTCGAACCCTAGATGCTCTAAACGATCTCAAGGAGTCTATCAAACTCCACACATTTTCTATCTTTGTTACCTTAAACACATGGGCTTGTTATGTCAATTTCCCATTTTTGTATATGTTTGGGTATATATACCCCTCCATACTTCCATGGAGGGGGTGAGACTTAGTGTAATCCTTTCATCTTTCAATAATAATACACACACTAGTTTTCCCTTCTCTCTCTAGTTTCTCTCACTAATTTGAAGATGGTGTTCTTCCATCTTCCAAGACCTCCCGATTCACCAATTCTTCCATACAAACGATCCTAACATTGGTATCAAGAGCAAGGTCGGATTTTATCATGGGTTGATTTTGGTGACGTTTTTCTTGTCAAATTCGTGTCTTGTAAATCTGTTTTTCACCAAGTTTTTTAACTTTTTATCAATTCTTTCGGGTTTAACAGGTTTACTAAGATACTGTATCTTTTTTTTTGGTTAAAAAGTCTTGTTGTATTATGTCCAAACAGTGCTTAGGATATTTTTTAACCATTCTTGTGAAAATATTGTCCAGCGCGAAGGAAGAAGCGAATCAATCAGAATGGAGACAGGGAGGAGAGGTAAAAGATATATTTTCGAGCCTGAACATATAAGCAACCTTCTATCTGGCCTCTGTACCAGTAGTGGAGTGGCTTGCTATTTTCAATCAGAAAAGGAAGATTGAGCAATGCAAAGGAGAAAGAAGTTGTCCCCTCTTCTCTGAGAACCCGCCGCCGCATATGTCGAAAAAGAGGGAGCGGGGAAGGGGTCAATTTCTGAATAGTCAAACTTGGTCAATATGGGTCATCAAGTGCTAGTATTTTTTAAGTCTCTTTTCTAGGTTTATGATGCTGGTTGGATTCGTTGGTCGGAAAACATCGCCGGAAAAAAGTCAACATGGGTCAATACCCTAGTTCTACGACTAAGGATCTTCATATTGTTTACGAGTAGCTTGGAAAGCTACTCGTAAGGTATTACGCGTAAGGTATTATGCCTAAGGACCCTGGCTTACGCGTAAGGACCATGGCTACGCGTAAGGTTTGGTTTACGAGTAACTATGTTGGTCTACGCGTAAGGCATGTTTACGCGTAAGCGGCTTTACGCGCAAGAACAAAAAAAAAAAAAAAAAAAGAGATGAAGAAGATAATACTTTATGACCATGACCATAACCACAAAACCAAAATACCTAACAACTCAACTTCGACCTCAGATTTTTTCAATCTTCATTGATCTTAACGGTTTATTAAAAAAAATGCAAACAATTAAACAAGATGTAACTAATCCTACTTCAAACGGTCCTAATCCAACATCAACTTCATCTCTACCTATTACATCTATCTCATTCAAACAACTACTCAAAATGATCTCAGAATCACATCTTTCGTTCCATTAAAGGTTTTTTTTTTAAACTTTTGAAGGTCTAAACCAAACGAAAGATATTCAATCCATCATTGATCGAAGATTCGGACTTAAAATTAAAACAATTATTAGAATCTCAGTTTTGTTTATATTCTCTCATAAATTTTTTAACGAATCTTAAAGAGGATAAACAAAAACATCATCGATATATTTGAAGCCTAGCTTCAATTGATATCCGAAACTAAAAGATTATAGAAATAAAAATAATGTTATTCTTTTATCTTGGTTCGTTACAAACACTTCAACAATTATTGTCACCTACCCGAGACCCTCATATGGATCTTGAAGACGCTTGGTCACTTCTTTATTCGAATTGGAGCAGAAAAATTAAACATTTAGGTTCGGTAGTGTGTTGGTAATTGTGATTATTGTGCTCGAATTGATAGTAAGAAGATGGTGGCTTGAGATTTGGAGAACTGAGTTGAGAATCAGTTGAGATTCAGATGAGTTTTTGGTTGGTGGGAGAGGAGATAAGATGGTAGGCGTTAATTACAAGATGTGTGTTTTTTTTAGGTTTAGGTCTAAGGTTAATACCGATTATTAGTTGTGTGTGGGTTTTTTATCACTTGTAAAGTGGACTGGATTGGGCCGGTGTATCTTTTTTTGGATCCGACTTATTTTGGCTGAATGCTATATTAAACACTAAACCATGGATTGGCAAGTAAATTCGTGGGCTTATGGTTTTAAATGGATCCAAAATTGCTAAAGCTAGGCTGTTACTAATGAATAAGAATATGCAAAAATTCTTATCCAATGTATTTTCATACATTGTGTAATATATTTGGTATAATTCGGCCATAAGAGTGGTATTTTGGTGGTTACAAACTTTCAGAGGGATACAATTTTTTTGACAAAATCGGGAAACCATTATCAAATTCATTTAACGTTAATGAAGGCTATTTTTGGGCATGTAACCGCAAGATGTGACTACGGCGCGAATTCACTATTATTTATTTGAGGTTGAAGTGGGATATCATGGATGCGTGTACTTAGCATCTGAAGATATCGGGGTTGGTTGGATGCATGATTCTTCGAGATCCTTGTTCGAGCTTTAACCGTTACGAATGACAAAGACTTGAGTTGTCTAGTTCCACCTGATGTAAGGAGTTACGTTGTTGCGCTCACAGCGTATAACTATCACTTTTAAGGAGTTACGTTGTTATGCTCAAGTGTCACACTAAGGTGTGGATAATTTGAGAAACTTTAAGTTTACCCTTTTTCCGATGGTGATAAGTAAAAGGGTTCTTCATCTGACAATAGTGTAAGTTTAAGTCACAAGTTCGGGTTATTTTACTTCAGTCTCAAGTTCGTCATATTGGGTTTTCTCCATCAGTAGTCACTACAAAAAGCCGTCAGAATGATAATGGGGTCGGTAAAGAAGTTAGCTGAGAAGAGTATACACGAGTAGAGAAGTATTATCAGTAATTGATTCTCACATGATATTTATGGTACTTCACAATTGTTCGATTACTTGGACATACATGGTTTCGCTATCTCCAATTCATCCTCAACATACGTGGTGTATGATTCTGATTCATTGAAACCATCGGGGGAAGAGAGTATAGTTGTTCATTGCCTCTTTGATGTTTTTGGATTTTTTTTTTTCGAAAACCCGTTTCCTTTCATGAATTTCTTCAATAGGGGGGAAGAAGTGAGACGATCTGTGGTTCAAATTTCTCACTTTGGTGTTATCGTCTCACTTTCACAGAGTTATCGTGTGTGAAGTTACCTAAATAGGATGTTATGATGCCTCACACACGGTCATTATCGAGTAACTGCATATTCACAAGTGATTATTATTTCGATAGACCGCAACATTCAGGGGGAAGTCGTTTCATCTCGTCTTTCGTGGATCGTTTGGTGTGAAGCATCTACATATGTGAGAAGATCTTGTTGATTTCTTGCATGTTACCCCCAAACGGATTTTCCGTAATAAGTCAGATTTACCTTATGTGGTTTACTGCTCATCTACAAATTCCGCTGCGTACTGAAAATTTCAAAAATTAGAGGAAATGTTCACTACATCAAAGTTTCAAATCTGCTGAAGATGGTTGTCAGTTCGGGGGGAAGCTGATTCAGAAACTTAGCCAAAAAGGAGTGTACGGAGAAGCTGCTAACGACATGCAACATGAATTGGGGGGAAGTTAATCTAATTTATGCATATTACATCATTTGCCAACAAGTGAGGAAAACGGTTCTCAAGTCGAGGTACAAGAAGAAGACAAAGAGCGTAAACTTTCATCATCCTCTACACTTGAAGAGCTTATGAAGACATTTCTTTATTTGTTTTTTATACTTGTAGGAAATGTTGTAAGTAATCCCTTATGTTGTCCCATTGGGGGAAGATTGTTGGAATCGCTCCTAACTCGTAAATGGAACGACATTGACGGGATTACATTTTCTATCTTTGTTACCTTAAACACATGGGCTTGTTATGTCAATTTCTCATTGTTGTATGTGTTTGGGTATATATACCCCTCCATACTTTCATGGAGGGGTGAGACTTAGTGTAATCCTTTCATCTTTCAATAATAATACACACACTAGTTTTCCCTTCTCTCTCTAGTTTCTCTCACTAACTTGAAGATGGTGTTCTTCCATCTTCCAAGACCTCCCGATTCACCAAATCTTCCATACAAATGATCCTAACATAACCGTCTAAACTTCCCCCAAACCCCATCATCAGCTGAACCAAGCTTACAACTTACTAGACGTCAAATGGAATAGCTATTTGCTCCTCTGTTTAGTGATGATATTGATCAACTATTTCCGCTGCTCATGTGACAACTAGCAATTTAATGAGTCTATTTTAGGTAACCGCATTACGTTAAACTGAACCGAGCTTTGCCTTTAACACTATTTTTATAAACCATGACTTGATTTTATATCGTCTATTGGTTTTTATGGTTTATTTCACTATTGAATGAGTTATCGTATGAGTTTTAACTCTATTTGGTAGGCACTATTCGATTCGGCTCTAGAAAAACCTAAAACGAGAAAGATTGTATCTTTTAGACCGTAACTCGAAAATTGACAAATAAATAGTCAAAACTCGTGGAAAAACGTAAATAACGATGTTAGAAAGTTGAATAAACGTTGTGAGACACTCAGGGGACAATTTATGAGCTCGATAATGGGTAAACGGGATAGTTACGAAAAATTACAACTCCGACCCCTCCCCTTTCTCTTGAGACCGGCGCCCCCCTCCTCCAAAATAATTATTTTGAGGTCCCTAGTGGCCTAATATAAATACCCCATCCAATCCCCATTCAACCTCTTTCATTCTCTCTCTAAAACACACACACTAACTCTTTCTCTCTCTAACCTCTCTCTAAAACAAACCCTACCCACCACCACCTTTGGCCGCCGGCCAAAATCTGGCCACCACCGCCACACGGCGGTGCGTCACCATACACCACCACCACCATCTTGAAACTCTCTTTCTCCTCTTTCCAACCATATATAACACGCTCCATTTGGACTTCAATAACACCTTCAAATCTTTGAATCAAGATTCGTACTTTTAGGGTTTCAAAGGGCTTTTGCAATTGGTGATTAGATAAAGTAAATGGAACATGTTTTGAGCTTGTTTGGGTGATAGAAACCCACGAATTGATAATTAGGGTTTCGCCCTAATTATAATTTTTGGGGCTTTTGGTTTAAACTTTAAATTAAAGCTAATTAGTGACTAAATGAACAAGTATTTAGTGTTTGGTAAATGTGTGGTGTATCAATTTGATGGGTTTGTACATTTAGGGTTTAGTTTTATATTTTTGGTTAAGATAGATGATGGGTTTTGTGTTTGGTTACTGTTTGGAGCTTGAATGATTGGATTTGGATGTTGTGAAATTGATTTGGTTGTGTTTGGTGATGAGTTATGGGGCGTACGAACCAAGGAACCCACGTAGGGTCTTGGTTAGTGCGGTACGAGACCCACTTGGGTCATGGGTTCGAGTCGGGTCGATTTGGTAGCTTGTTGGTTGATATAGTTGAGGTTTGGGTGAGACGCGTGGAGCCGAAAAGCTTGTAGAGCTTTTTTGGTTCACGTGGTATTGACCGCGACCGTGTCATGACCATTAGGGTCATAACATTGGTTGCGAGTACATTTGGTTGATTGATTGGTTGGCGAGATTGTTTTGAGTTGATTTGGGATTGAATTGCGCTAATATGACTTTTAATTTGGACTTGATATATATAATTGTCAACTTTGAGCTACTTCGGCGTTACTTTGACTTTTTAGTCAATAGTTGACTCCGACAAAGCCGTAACATGCACTTTAGTATAATTTGGACTATTGATCGATTAAAAGCCGAGAAGTTATGAATCGTGCTTGTGGACTCGAAATGAATAACGATATGAGATTAATATTGGAATTTGATGAAATATATATATATATGTGAAAAATGCTAATAGACTATGAAATATAAATAATAAATGGGCTTTTGTACCAAAAACAACGATAACAAGAATTATCTTGTTATTTACTATTTTTAACGGAAACTAACGACTAAAAATGGAATTGTTTTCTAATAAATAAACAATTGATGTTTCGAGTACACGTTTATCGATATATGCCAATTATGGGCATTTAATACTATTTTTTCAAGTATTCAATCGTTACGTTGTGTGCATGGGTTACGGATAACCTAGCATTAATAGTGTTAATCCACGTGGGTAGCGAACGTATTAGGTTGACGAATCTAATAAGAGCCCGCTAGGTACGTTGGGTAACATTATTAATGGATGACTTATCCTTATGACTCGTTAGGATGCGACTGGTTTATGGAATAATAATCGATACGAATGAATAATTGAGTTTATCGAGTTGACGAATTCGATAAGGTCTACTGTTTATTCCGAAACTTATTGGACTATGGAGCTTATCACTTAGACGTCTCATTGTGTCGCATTGAGTCACTTATTGTGTTGAATGGAGTCACATATTGTGTTGAGTTGAGTTGCATATTGTGTTGCGAAGCGTAATATATTGGTTGTTTGAGTGCATTCATGGCATCATATTGAGTCGATACACCCACATGAGGAATACCAAACACTAGGATTAAATGGTGAAACGAGACATTTTGGAAATAACGAAATGGAATACATCGGGGTAGATAACGTTGATTTTAAGGAATGTATATATTAAGTTTGGTCTACATTAATAGGTTGTGTCGAGTCGATAGTTGCTGTGCCGTGATTACCATTATCTTCTGCTAGTGTTTATTTGTGCATTGATTGTGCATTGATTGTGCATTGATTGCTTGAGGTGAGTTTCATAGCCCCACTTTTATCTACGTTTTAACTATATTGGGCTGAGAATCATGCTACTGTTTTTGGACCGTGAAAACTATTTGGTTTTGCTTATATGCTTGACTGTATAGATAGATGTGCGGTAGTTGTTGCCTTAGTCTAGGTTTAACCATGCCTAGCTAAGAATATACTTCTACATCGACCTAGCCCGGGGTTGGCAATTGTTCTAGATTTTGCCACAACAGTGCTGGACTAGAGTCGCAGGGGCCCGAGTAATCACTGGATGTGGGATTTGATTGGAGATTCGGGTAGGATCATGTGTGAAACGGTATTTATCTATCTCAGGTCTTGCATAGCAAATCAACTCTTACAGGTCCACTTTGATTTTGTTGAACTTAAACCTATGAACTCACCAGCGTAAGCTGACCTTTTAGCATGATTTCTCAGGTATTTGAGAGATGTTTGGATTACTTGATCGGTGGAAGCTTGGCAAGAAGGCCGGGTTCAAGGATCATTTTCTGACTCTGATAAACTTTGGGGACCTATTGATTAAACCATGTTTTGGGCCTAATATTTACACTTTTGGATTAAATGTTTTGAATAACTAAATTTGGGATTGGTTTTGAATGTTAAATAACTATCTTTTTGCTATACTTGTGTGCGATACCAATCCAAAAAGTAACGCCCCGAAAACTTGATTAAGTCTTCCGCTGTACCGAGATTTGGGGGTGTTACAGCTCAACCTGATAATAATCCAATACCTGATACTCCTGAAACAACAACAAATGTTGATGAAGCACCTCCAATTGATTCTACAACAACAGCTGAACAAACCGCATCCAATGACGCTGAACCAGCTGACGATCTTCTGAACCAAGAAGTACCTACACGTGCAGATTATGATCCAAATGCGTTCTTCAATCTTTTTGCTAATGAAACTGCCACTTCTGATGTTGCGGAATCATCCACAAGCCATTTGAATCCTCCAAATCTACACAATGTATATCAACATCAACCCTCCACACATCGTTGGACAAAAGACCATCATCTTGTGAACATCATTGGAAACAAGAATCAACCAGTCGTAACTCGACAACGCCTTCAGATTGACGGTGAACATTTCATTTATACACTTACCGTGTGCCAATCTGAACCCAAAAACATTAAAGAAGCAATGACTTATAACACTTGGATTGAATCCATGCAAGAAGAACTTAATCAGTTTAAACGTCTTGAAGTATGGGAATTGGTTGAAAAACCAACCGGGGTATATGTTATTGGTCTTAAATGGATTTGGAAAAACAAGTTGGATGCTGAAGGTATGGTTATTAGAAATAAATCACGTCTGGTGGCTAAGGGTTATAGAAAAGAAGAGGGGATTGACTTCGAGGAATCATTCGCACCGGTTGCTCGACTTGAGGTTGTACGGATTTTTCTGGCATTCGCGGCTCACATGCACATCACGGTCTATCAGATGGATGTCAAAACCGCTTTTCTGAATGGTCAACTGAAGGAAACGGTATATGTTAGTCAGCCGGAAGGATTTGTTGATCCAGAGTTCCCGAATCACGTCTTCAAACTGAAAAAAGCTCTATACAGTCTCAAACAAGCCCCGCGGGAGTGGTATGATAAGTTATCATCCTTTCTCATTGCCAATAATTTCACTAAAGGATCGGTCGACCCAACAGTTTTCATTCAATATCACGGGGCTCACATTTTAATCGTTCAAATCTATGTGGATGACATCATTTTCGGGTCAACACATAAAAAGTACTCAAACGAATTTTCAAAACTTATGAAAAAACATTTTGGAATGTCCATGATAGGTGAAATTACGTTCTTTCTAGGACTGCAAGTTCATCAATCACCCCATGGTATTTTCCTAAGTCAGTCCAAATATGCTCTTGAAATTTTAAACAAACATGGAATGCAAAGCTGTGATACCTATGCCACACCAATGGCACATACCAAGAAACTTGATGCTGATTTGCATGGGAAATTGGTTGACCCCACCAAATACCGAAGTATTATTGGGTCACTCATGCATCTAACAGCCAGTAGATTTGATATTGTATTTTCCGTTTATCTTGGCTCCCGTTATCAGTCGAGACCAACTGAAACTCACCTCTCTGAGGCTAAAAGAATCCTCCGATACATCAAGGGAACCATTAATTTGGGGATCTGGTATCCGAAGGATTCTGGTTTTGAACTAATAGCCTTTTCAGATGTTGATCATGCAGGTTGCTTAGATTCTCGGAAAAGTACTTCAGGTGCTTTACAATTTCTTGGTGATAAACTGGTGTCATGGCAATCGAAGAAGCAGGATTGTACATCGCTGTCCTCAACCGAAGCAGAATATGTAGCCATGTCGGCGTGTTGTGCTCAAGTCATTTGGATGAGAACACAACTCAAAGATTACGGTTACGTATTTGACATGATCTCGATGTACTGCGACAATCAAAGTGCTATTGCGATCTCGTGCAACTCCGTCCAACATTCGAAGTCCAAACACATCGATCTTCAATATCATTTTATAAAGGAGCATGTGGAAAAGGGTACTGTTGAATTATTTGTGGGTACTGAACACCAACTGGCGGACCTTCTCACCAAAGCCTTAGCTCCTGCTAGGTTTACTGAGTTGATCCACCAAATTGGTATGAGGTGTTTGACTCCAGAAGAACTGGACAAACTTTTGACACATTCTTAAAACAAGTCAAACACCAAAACCTCTTTTGTAAATAACTTAACAAAAACAAAATAGAAAAATATAAAAATTCATAAAATACAAAAATATTCTTCTATCTGAATTTCTTTCAACATTGCAAGTACAAATCTTCTGTCAACACTTTGCTCTTTCAAACAATTTAATATTTTCACGGACAAGTGTTGAGGGGGAGAAAGTAAATATTTTCTCTTTCATAAAACCTTGTACTTGCATGTTACCCAATTTTCATTGTATATTTGATAATGGTGGATTCGTTTCTTGTTTCAAACACTCCTCGGACTCTAATTTGTAAAATTTCACTAATTTTAAAAGTCGAGGGGGAGTGTCGTCAAGTTTCTTTCCAAACTTTCACTTCTTGCTTAAACCAAAATGGAAGTTATGGGCTCTGGTTGAAAATGGTTGAGGTGGAGGGGCTATACTTGTCAAAAGTCAAAACTTAATTTTTTACAAAACAACTCCACCTAATTTCACTTCACATTTATTTCAAGCATTTAATTTCCCAACCAACTTCATCCCACGCCCAAAATTCAATCCTCAAATCCGTGCTTTAATCATCAAATTTGTAAGTGATAAAAGTTTCATTGAGTAATTTCAAACATAGGTTTTTAATTATATGCAAATCCAACGGTTTGATTTTCCTCTAGGTGTGATTTTAGCTTTTACGCATGTGCGTATAAACTCATAATCATTTTAGGTTGATTTTGATGAAATGGTTTGTGTTTTCAAAGTATATATCAAGTTTTAAAACCATTGTCATCAAGATTTTTAACCCAGAAAATGTTTTTATCACTTTTCTAAAAATTAGGGTTTATGCGTGGGATTTGGGTATTCTCTATTGTGAGTGTGTAAGGACAATTAGAGGCTTGCAAGATGTTTGATATGTGTTTAATTAACCGGTGGCACTTTTGAATCTAACCCAGAAACATCATAATGGTGAAATTTGAATTTAGGGTTTATGTATTCGAAAATTTGGGTACTTTTGATTCATAAGTCATTTGATGTTATAGATTGTTGAAAACATCTTCTATTGCTCCTAAATCATCCCAGAAAACATTTGGTAGATTTTGCATGGTTAGATTTCTTATGCGTAGGCTTTGAATCTTTAGGGTTTAACCTTACGCTTAAACTAATTCTACGCGTAACTAAAATTAACTTGTGATGCCATGTGATATTGAAAGAGGTTGAATAAGTTGTTAATAGAGATGTTATGATTGATCTATTTCAGGTTTTACGCGTGCTAAATCAGAATCAAAGGTAAAAATTGACTTACACTTAAGGATCACCTTATGCATAGCCGTTACGCATAAGAGCAATCTTACGCGTAACTTATACTCATAAGGTTCTATATTGGGACTACGCGTATCCTGTGAAGGATATGCGTAAACTTGGATTCCTACGCATAAGGCTCACTCTTACAAGTAAACCTTACGCGTAAGCTCCCAACCTACGCTTACGCGTAAGCTTCATACTAAGAGTTCGTTCCTACGCGTAAGCTATCTTACGCCTATGGATGACTCTTACGCATAAGCTTTATCCTACGCGTATGGTTACACTGTTTACGCATAAGCTTACAATCCTACGCTTTAACCAAAATCTTAATTTTTCTTATGAAATGTTACGCGTACAAACTTGTAATAAGTTATTCATAACGTCACAAGACCAAAATGTCACTAATAAGCAAAAATGGTTAAAATGTTGTGTGAATGAGTGAAACTTTGGACTTTAAAATTTTAAATTAACATTCTCATGTAATTTATCACATCAACTTTGGACTATTGGACAACAAGTGACCTTGAACTCGTAACAATCATTAACATAACATATTCAATACATTGGACAATAAAATCAACTTTTGACTAACATAATGTCTTTCGATATGTTGGTACTTTTGTCTCAATACCTTTTAGATCACAATATGGACGTCATCATGGAGAATGTTAATGCACCAAATGAGCTCACCAAATGAGCAGAGCAAGAAGAAGAAGAAAGTTTTGATGAAGAACCTAAGGATGAAGATAGAGAGTACCACAAGACTCTCAAGCAGCTGAGATTGCAACATGCTGCTTCTGAATTCAACATTCAACAAACCAGAGGCCCTGGAGGTTCCAGTGGTGGTGCACTAACCATACCAATTCGTGATGCGGTTAATCAACCCGATAAGCGAACTGGTGCCACCGCTAAGGAATCCACGGAGCAGCAGCTGCAAAACTATGAGGTTCCATTTACCTTTGAGGAAGAAGAGGAATAGGAAAAGGATGAAAAGATCACTGATGAAGATATTGAGGAAGCAGCTAGGGAAAGAGCTGAAGAAGAGGCTAGGGTAAAGGCTGAAGAAGAGGCTAAAGCTCAAAAAGAAGCTGATAATTATCTTCAATATAATCATGAACACAACCCTAAAGAAACTTCTGAGCCACCAAAAGACCCAGAGCCATCTCATCACTCATCTTCATCAGATTTATCATCCCATTCATCACCACCACCATCCAAAGATGCTTCCACCAGATCAACCTCCAAATCAGTCAAGAAACCGACCGACACTTGGGCATCACGTGCCAAGACAAAGATTGTCAAAGCTGTCAGACAAGCAAGGAAACGAAACGTGGTCAACAAGAAGTTAAATCAGCTTGCCGACAGAGTAAACTTACTTCAAAATGTGATAAATGAGTTTGGGGAGGAAAGAGACCAGATCCAACAATTTCTCAACCGAGATATACAGGGTGAAATGGACAAGACGATTAGGGACTACACTCATAAGTTCCTTCTCGACACTGTCCCTGGAGTCACAAGAGAGATGTTCGCCAGACAACTCTATCCACATCTCATGTCACTGGTCAAGCATACACTGTCTAATACCCCTGCGGTCATGGAAATCAAACCAGTTCCGTCTCTTGTTGTCTCTGATGCTGAATTGATCTCGAAGCTGGTTATGCAAATGTCTTAACGATCCGCAACTTTCACTTCTGACGAAGCTAAACTTTTTGAGGCATTGCTGGAATATCAACTCAAGACATCTTGTAAAGAGTCGGCTGGTAAGGTTAAGCGACCAAGAGACGACGATGATGCGGACAAGGATTATGAGCCTAAACGTAAAAAGAAAACTGGCAAATCCTCATCGATGCCTCCACCACCCCCAAAGACCACCACCACCACAAGAACTGGTGACTATTTCTAATACACTGGTGGTGACAAAGAAATTGCTGATCCTCAACAACAGCCCCCTTCTCCGACATCAACCAAGCAACCAACATCATCCTCCAAGCCACAGAAGAAAAAGTCTACCAAAGTCGTATCTTGGTTGGATGAAGATGACACTGAAGAATACGACTGGTTTTCTAAGCTTGTTGATGCCACCCCTCAATTACTGGAAGGCCAAGAACTGGTAGAAGGTCGAACGATGGAGTATGTCAAGATTATTCAACAAAAGTTCAAAGTGAAGAAGATGACGAAGGGAGAATTGCACCGAATCAAGAACGACGCGTTTCAACTACTTAAGGACAGCTCCGATAGTGCAATTGAAGTCGAATATCATCTCGACAACATTGCACCAGCCATGTCCAACAATATTGATTGGCTCAACCCTGAATCCAACATCGACTTCACTAGACCTGACAAGACTCCTTACTACACTGACTGGACCAAGCCACAACCAACCATCGGCCGACCTGATCAACAAAGGATTCCCTACCAATACTTCTTCAACAACGACCTGGAATTTCTTCAACACGGTAGTGATGTAAGCAAGAAATACGCTACCTCACTCACCTTCAATATCCCGGCAGCAGTCTTATCCGATAATGTTGCCATCGAGGAAGAAGCCACAAGAATGTTTGTTGATAATGTGGTAAACTATGACCTCGATGCACAATATGGAATTCATCATTGGCCTGCACAAAGAACACTATACTACAGAAGCTGCCAGGTACTTAAATCAAACAAAGAGGTATATAGTGACAACCGGATCGTTGCTATTATGAATGTCATCCAGGCTAAAAAGTGGGATTACTCATTCCTGGAACAAATCAAAGTCAAACGCCAAGACGAACGTGAATATGATTTCTCTGAAGCTGATTTTCCGAGATTGTCGCTCAATGACATTAAAGACATGTATCTGGCTAAGGTACAAGGTCGAATGCGACATTTCTCCACCGACATCCAGCTGCAGTACATCAAGTCTTTGTTGATATTCATAAGAAGCATCGTCATCGAATAACGTGTTGAAGACCTTCAACTTGCCGTAGAATCATACCAGAAAAGGGTCAATCTCACTACACCGTTGCTGAACTTTCCCGATATCAACCAACTCTCTCAGTACACCATTCTGAAGAAACCGAAGTTTGGAGTAGTTTACCGCAGTGAACTACATCACAACTGCTTCATGGCGTGCAATGAGCTTCACAAATTTTGTGACCACACTCTGAATAAGGTTCGTGACGGGTTGGCGTATCGGTTAAAAGAGATTCATGAAGGCATTGGGTCGACGAAAAGGTGGAATTCTAGAGAGATGTCAAGAAGATAATCAAGAGGATTGATGAGAGGCTGTTTCACAGGGATCAGATGCGGAGGCTAGAGAGCTTTGTGGGTGGAAGGGAAAGCTTCCCTCTTACGGGGTATCAACGTCAAGAGAGAACTCCCGGTGTTATTGACGGAATTCCTGGTACTCCCTAATTTGTTTCTTGGATTAATTTTTGGATATTATGATCTGTATATTTGACAATGGTTTGTGCACACATAACAATGTACAACCCGTACTTGTAATGAAAGGACCATGTGGTACGCTTCAGTGCCACAATCCTATAAAAGGAGCGAAAGCTTCTTACTTTTGAGTAAAACTTATCAAAACTTTTATTTTTCAAAGTTTTGCTCAAAAGAACAAGTACTTCCCCTTATGTTTTCAAAACCTCAAAAGTTAATATTACTTGTTGAGGGGGAGTACTTGCTAAAATCTTTGTTCACAAATTGTTCTTCATGGAAATCTTCCCACAAAACTCGAAATGGACATATTCGATATCAAAATTTCGTCAAAAATAACATTTATATACCATTTTTTGAGGGGTAGAAAAATTGTGTGATACAAATATGTTGGAAAATGTGATTGAATCTTTGTGCTAAGACTTAACCCATGAATTGATGAGATCTTAACTGTCATACATCGAAAATATTTGTCTTCCAAGACTTATCCGAGTAGATTGTACCTATTCGAGAAACTCTTGATAGACATGAACTTTGATGGGTTTGACAACTTTTCGAGGTGTGTCCACACCTTCAAGGTACTTATTAGAGCTAGTTGTCACCTAAAGCTGACAATGTAACTCTTTAACTATGCAACGTAACCGTGTCTCGCGGGGAATTGTCTATCTTGAGTCGATCAATTCAAAAGTGCGAGCTCTTCCCTCATCGTGCAGATTTCTGTCAAAACACTTAAGCAAGTGTTGAGGTAGAGTATTTCTACTAAAGATAAAACTCTCACAGTGGTACAAATTTTTTTTTCTCATAAACACTTTGAGAGATTTTCAAGAAAATGGTTTTATGGCAACATAGGTTAGTCATGGAGTTATAAGGTGACTAAGGTTAGAAATAACCGTCCTATGATCCGTCAGAGCCGGAGAGATCTACCAAAGGACACCACTAATAGTTAGAATTTAGAAGTCCTTAGGTATGATTATAAAAAGGAGAAAATGATAATCGGAGAAAGAAGGAGTTGAAGATTTAAAAAGAAAAGTAAAGAAAAGGGTGAAAAATAGCCCTCCAAATTATTCAACTTAGGGCAGACACCGGGTTCAATACATATGCTACTGGTTGTCACTAGATGACACCGGTATTGAAGTTCAAAGTCGTCATGGACCCAGTGACGCATGCACTAAACCTTCTTAGCCACTCAAGTTTCTCTCAACACAAGCTTGTGTCATTCTCATAGGGAATCTACGTAATCTATCAACTTTCTCTTAGAGATTCTTGGTATTGAAGAAGGAGACCCTCTCCCTAGTCTCCGATTAGGAAAACCAAAGAGCACTATTGAGTCTAGAGCCACGAGATTCATCAAAAGATCTCTTAGGAACACTTGACATTTCATCACTTGTCGTTCAACATTAAGAACGCAAGTGATATTATTCTAGAGTCCTACACAGATCTTAGCAATCTGTCGAGAACATTTATGAGAGGTTCACAACTGTGATCCTCAGTGATTGAATGCAAACTCCTGCCAGGGTCAACATCAAACAACCCTGACATCAGGTCACTTCGGTAGCCCCTTGTGGGTTACGCTTAGTGTTGTCTCAAACGGTCTACAGTCGTGGGGTGATGCTTCGGTGTATCTCAGCGACTCACCTGAACTGTAGGTGTACTTCGGTACATCGTGTTATCCTACTTGAGGGAATCCAGTTCAGGAATAGCCTTTGCGAGAATTAGAGATGTGTTTTCACACTATGTTATTAACACGCTCGAAGTTCAAACTTGTAAGTGCTGGAAATCCCGCTAAGGAAATTCCTTTCAAGAATCGAGTCCTGAAGATGTGGGTCATTACTTGAACTTGTTCAATATAATGCCAATTGTCCCTTATGGGATTCGGACGGCTGATTCGCCCAACCAAGGTGAATGGAATCAAGACATTTATCAGAAGAACAATCGTAGTGGTCAATTCTCTAAGAAACAACCACAGTGATCGATTGGTGTTTATTACTAACCATTCTTAGGTTTTCTTTTTATGGATGCTCCTGGGAGATGATCGTGCAGATTCTCCACATGCTCATACCAACAACAACAATAATTGAAGTTCTCTCGAAAGGCAACACAAAAGTAAAAATGATTCTTAGTCAAAACCAAAGAATCTACAAATTTTAAAGAGTAAAGAGAACTATATCAACACTGAAATCCGACGTCAAAGAGCATGTGAGCATGTTGGAGAAGGACGTGGAGACACCTGAGCAACAAAGCGGACCTGATGCAGATTACAACAACATAACATCACCCTATCCACACCAGAACAAAGAACAAAGATAAATGAAGAAGTCAAAGCTAAAAACTTCAAAGAAAAACAAGATCCTCACACTGGGGAGATTGTTCGAATCAAGTCACTTCTTCTCACAAGAAAGAAGAATGTCAGAAGACGTCAAAGCAACTATTACATCAGCACCAACAATGTTTCAAGTTTACTGAAGCTATTAATTACCGAAACTTATGTTAGGATTTAGAAAATCCAGTTGTCAAAGTGTCGGTCACCTCAAGTATATGTAATCGGTAGAAAGCTTGTAGTCGTAGTTATTTAATGTTACTTAGTATTTAGTTAAGTAACACCGTGGAGGACGGACGGGTCTTTACCCACTATATGCCTGATCCACAGCGCATAGGAGGCGTATTTTGTAAGATACTATAAATACCCTCCACCTCCCAAGGTAGAGGATGGGAGCTTATAATAAGATTTTTCTTTCTCTCTCTAAGTTCCCTAAACCTCTAAACTTTCTCTCTCTAAAACCCTTAAGTCATACGCCTACTTACTATATGGTTTGATGTGTTTATAAAATCCAATATGTTACAAATGGTATCAAGAGCCATGGTTTGATCATCTCTCTTACATGTTCTTGGATTTCTAGTGGTTTTATATGGTTTTTGGGTTTGAAAAAGTTTAGTGGTATTTGCATCATTTGGACCATTTCTAGTGTTAAAGTTTGGATTTTGATTGTACTTTTGTGTTTAGAATCATTATAAGTGCTTAGGTTTTGATTTGGAAGGCTTGAATCAACGTGGTTGGGTTGTTTTTGGATTGAAAAGTGATGTTTTTGAATATTTCATCCTAGCAACTTGTGTCTCGTACTTGATTTCTTCATAGCGATTTGTCTCTATGTTTAAGCAATTTGTCAGTATTCTGTGAAGTGACTTGCTTTCTAAGCGATTTCTTCGTAGCGATTTGTCCCTATATTTAAGCGACTTGTCTGTGTTTTGTGAAGCGACTTGTGCACTAAGCGATTTGTCTTTTGAGACAAAACGACAAAAAGGACAAAGTAGTAGACGTACTTTTTTGTCTAGAGGTTTGTCACTTATTCTTGGAAGAGGTTTGTCCAGATTCGATGTATCTGTCTAGCAACTTGTCAGTCTAGCAACTTGTCTGTCTAGCAACTTGTCAGTCTAGCAACTTGTCAGTCTAGCTACTTGTCTGTCTAGCAACTTGTCTGTCTAGCAACTTGCCTGTCTAGCAACTTGTCAGTCTAGCAACTTGTCAGTCTAGCAACTTATCTATCTAGAAACTTGTCAGTCTAGCAACTTGTCTGTCTAGCAACTTGTAGTTTGACCAAAATTGACTTTTTATGTAAAAACTTCAATCGACCATAACTTTTGAACCGTAACTCCGTTTTCAGCGTTCTACCCATCAAAATGACCGTGAGAACGAGGAGAAAAGTTTATTCGGGTCAAACTTCAAGGCTTAAATCCACTCCGAACAGAAGTTATTGAGGTTTTAAGTTTTTAGACCTAAATTTCTCGGGAAAATTGTGCAACAACCAATCCAAATCTCAACTAAACAACATCTCAGCTAATCCTACAAACAATCATAAGTCCTAACACACAATTGTCTATCATTGTGTCGATCCATCAGTCATCTTAATACGTTCTATTGGTCATTACTTAACGGTTTCTTCTAGATTTTGTAAAATCCCGCGAAAGATTCTATTTCTCAGTTTAAATCATATATTTGTAAAATACCGTGCACGTCAACATCATGCCTAATGATTCAGATTCAGTTGTCTCTAAGATACTCAGTTTATACGACGTGATCAATGAACAGAATATACACAACAATGTACAACAGACTATCGTGTTTGAGTCGGATAATGCTAAAATGGATTCTTGGTGCTCATGTTCACAAGAGAGAGAATTGCACATGTATAGACTACAGAATGCCATGCAAAAGGAAAGTAGCATTGAACCTTATCAATAACTTCACTCACACCTTATGTTACTCACACCGATAGGAATGGAACGAACATGCAATGCCCTTTTCCGTCAAGATTTATCCACATTAACGAGAACATTACTATTGAACTTAGAACAATTGGAACAACAACTTGATAAAGAAAAGGTTCAAAAGGATAGTTCCAGTGCTGCACTTCAAGTGATCTACAACCAATTTCAGTCATTCATCAGTGGGGAATTTACATCAGATTATGATCAAGACATGACTGAAATGTCTTTCAAGTGACATACTGGAATGGAAATTAGCGTGTTCATAGAGACACTTATCCATCTCATGGATAATGTAGAGAAGTATATTGTGGAAGTTACTCTGAAAGATGAAAAAGTGGATGAGTATTTGGTGCAGTTGAGAGATAGTTGTGATGAGTTGGGTAATGTATCAGTTAAAGAATCGGGTGTTGCTTAATGCAGAATGTCAGAGACAACAAATAATGATGTAACCAGTTGTTCAGTTACTCCTAACATACAAGAAGTAGATGCAGTAATCAGAAAGGGGAATGAATGTCGGGCACAATCAAAAGATTGTAGTGTTGAGTCGGGTAAAGCACCAGATGATGGATCAGTTGACACTTAATACAGAGGGTCAGAGATAGATAAGCTTGACACAGCCAGCGGTCCAGTGACTCTTGTTACACATGATGTGGATGCAGATATCAGACCGAAAATTAAACAGGTTTCATGTAATGAGGTACCCTTAACTGTTCAACATAGTGCATCTGCTAAAGTACTTAAACAAACTGATCATGATGCTGAACATGACTTTGATAAATGTTCTGTAACTGAGGCTGAGTCTGAGATTAAGTGTTTCAAAATGAAAGATATGGTTGATAAAAAGGCTTTTGATGAACTTTCAAACAAATTCTCAAATCTTGAAAACATTGCATTTCACTTGAAATTGCGATACAGAGTAAAGAAGAAAGTTTTCAACTTAACAAACCATGTAAAAATCTGGAACTTCCTGAATTCCGTGAACTTTTTGAAATTAACACTTTGAAAGCTCAGCTTCAAGACAAAGAGTCAACCATGTACAATCTAAAGAAACATATTCTTGTCCTGAATTTGAGAAGTAATTTAGTCATGACTAAACAAGACATCGATGCTATTAAAACAAGAAATAATGAATTGAAAATTTGTGTGGCTAAATTACTTAAGGAAAATGAGACTTTGAAAAAGCATCAAAAGGACTTAAGCGACTCATCCATGAAACTAGAAATAAGTCCATGGAACAAACAAAATCTTTGATAGCAAAAATTGATGAACTCAAAGCTCAAATTCAGGATAAGAGTTTTGCGATAGTTGCCTTAAAGAATGAGCTTAGAAAAACCGTAGGGACAAGTGTGAACACTAACTTTACAAAACCATCAACCTTGGGGAAGCCAGTTTCTCATCCCACTAGAGATTGGTCCATTGTTAGGCAGCCTACTGCATTTATATCTGAAAGATCAAAATCTTTAAAGACAAGGCTTGCCTCCCAAGTTGATACGATACAAGTTTTGTCAAAACCAGTCACTTCACCTAAGTTACCTAAGTATAATGCTTCTAGCTCCGTTGACCCTCAATAAGTAGCTACTTCTACTCCCAGCACCTCTAGGATTAGTTCGAAAACAGTGTCAAAACCAAGCATTAAAACCCAGAATTCATATGATATGAATGACTTTTGGAAGAACTATTATCTACAAGAAGCTAGGAAAAAGGCACAGATTCGAAAAGACGGAATTTTAGATGCAAGACCTAGGGTGACGAATTCTACGAGATTTCAAGGCTTTGGTAGTAGTTTTAAACCATTACCTTGGAACACTCAACTAAAGACTAGGGATTAGCTTGGATCTAAGAGTTATTGCGTTCCGAATCAATCTATTCCCATAGTAGATCACTCTAAGAACTCTAGATCATCTTCTAAATCCAAACAAGCTGTTTGCTCGAATTTTCTGAAATGCATCTTTAAGGCAAATCATGATAATTGTTTTTCAAAATCCCTAAAGAAAGTAAATGATCATGCAAAGGTTCAACCTGTTAAGTCTAGGATCTACACTAAGTCTATGAAGCCAAACAAACAAAAAACTTCGCGTAGATGGATACCAACTTCTAAATCTTTGGAAACTAGAAATAACGATAAGTCTTCCACTATGCATAAGAAGCTTAACAATCCTAGACCTTGCCATATGTGGATACCGTCTGGTAGAAAGTTTAAGGACGTTGGAATTAGGTGGATACCTACCGGAAAGCTATTTTCTGATGGCAAAATCAAGGTTGACTGTGAAACCCCAAAGGGTTTGGATACTAATGTCACTAACCAATATATATGCAAACAAGCTTGTAATGTTAGTGCAGGTAGTCCTTACTCAATTACAGATACTTCAATCCTTCAATACATGGACTGGCTTAAAGTATTGATAACACAAGGATTGATATCTCATAACTCACGGGTTCAAGTAACTCAACCTTGATATTCAATCGGCAATGACGTCTGTTCACATCAGTTCAGGCCTCGTTCTTCAACACTATGACATTTGAACATAACAGTTCAAGCCTCGTTAAAAGAAAAGTGTACGCTTCAGTGCGCTTTATCTTCGGAAGAAGAGAAATCTTCTTATTATGACCATTCTCATCAACATGCTTCATGCTTTTTCCATGCGCTTTCAGTCATCAAGTGAACCGGACTACTGTTGTTTGTTCTCTTATTCCACTTGCTCAATTATAATGACGATGGCGACATCATATACTACCTTTGAGGGGGAGAAGTGTGAATAGTCTACATTTCGATGATGTTCACTTATTCAATCAAAAATGGCAACTCCGTATGCAATTCTTGAGGGGGAGAAGAAGTGTGAATCTGCTGCATGTTGAGTTATGTGAGAATAAACGGTCAAACGGCTCCTAACTCATGTAAGAACCGAGCTTCTTCTTATCGAGTCATCTTTACATGGAGTTTCTTCTAAGAGCCGTTGGTTGACATCTTCACACGGGCTGATATGATTAAATGACAAAGTGATTCCTGCTGCGGGGTTGATTTCCTTGATGAACATCTTTCTGTTCTTGTTTGATTGGGAGGGATTTGAGTTAAGGGGATTTGCTATATACAAGTTAACGGGAATGCATTTGGTGAGTTGAAGATGTTGACTTTCTATTCCCCAAATGGACAATCTAGAAGAAGGTCGAGTCTTCTACATTTTATGTTGCATGTTAGAAGACTAAAGACGAGTTGCATTTGATTATCTAAATACTTCTTCTTAATCTGGGAAATTATCAAACAGATTATCGGTTTAGGGGAGAGCACTAATTAGGGGAGAGTGAAATGTCTGATTTAATCCCCAATTAGACTTGCTCACACTGTACTTCAGCAAGTTGATTCTCACAAAGACTTCAAGCGATCTTCTCAAAAGATTTCTAGTACATGAGCTTACAATGTGTTGCTGATTCTGAAGTGTCAAAACCAGCAAGGGGGAAGGAGACACATATCTAAAATCACAACGAGTACACTTGACGAACTTAATTCTTCTAAGTGATTGAAGATATCCCGGGAAGACAAATGTCATGACCACATAGAAACTCAGTGTTTGACTCGTGGCTTCTAGTGTTCTAATTCCAACTATGTGGGGGAAGAGATAGAAGAGTTAGTTTTCGGGATAAAAGAGGTAAACAAGTATGACATATTCAGAGGAGATATATGTGTAACATGAGGGAGGTGTTATCAGTTATTCTCCCTTTGGGAATGTGTGTACTTCGGATTCTTGAGCTTCATACACGATCATCAGGGAAGAAAAATGTGAACATTGGGGAGGTGTTTTCATTCCCCTCATGATGTGTATTTGGGAGAGTTCTTGGGTATTGGTGTACTTCGGGTTCTTAAGCTTCATACACGATCATCAGGGAAGAAAAATGTGAACATTGGGGAGGTGTTTTCATTCGCCTCATGATGTGTATTCGGGAGAGTTCTTGAGCATTATTCAAAGAGACTGACTGCATCAATTCAACTACTTGGGGGAATTGTTCTCTTGACATCTTTTGCAATGGATCACTTTAGACTTTAGTGGAAAAGGAATGTGGGAAGATTATTTATGAGTGGGATGATACGTTGCTGTTCTTGTTGATGATATAACCCCGAACGAAGAATCAATGATCATTCTTGAAAGGAGCAGCAAGATCGATGATAATGGTGTGCTGCTTTGTGCACCTGGCTAAGGCAAGCTTGAAATAGAGCTTCAAATCTGCTCATCTATGGATTTTCGGTTCGGGGGGGGGGGAAGCTGCCAAAGTCTCATTTTCAGATGGTTCAATTTCTTTCTTCAATTCAAGAGCCTCGAAAGATTTGGTGGTGAATGTTTAAGAGATGATGACTTCTATCTTCTTCAACGGGGCTGCTCGATATCCTTATCTCGGTACTCGTTTCATCATCTTCTTAAACTATATCATCTACTCTATATTTGTATATATTTATCAAAAAGCAAAATACAAAAATATAAAACCAACAAAAAAAATAGAAAAATATAAAACCAACAAAAATCCATAAAAATCAGAAAATTTGAAAAATACCAAAAATATGTTTTCCCAAGACATGTCTTCTGGTATCGATAACATCTACGATCTTAGAAATGTCATTCAACAATGGCACATGACCATAGATGAAGTTCGAGCAGAAGGTGTAAATATCTCTTTTCAAAACATGTCTCTAAATATGGCTTGCAGTTATTTCAGACTGTAACCCGTGCTTAAACTATGGTTTGCTATTATTTCAGATAGCAACCCGCTCTTTAAAGAAAGGAAAGTGGTGCGCCAAACCAATTTTCATAAATATTTCGTGCACTTATTCTAAAACTAATTGAGGAAAGTATGTCGAAGGACTGCTGTTCCTACTCAAATATTTTTCCTTCTAAAATTCTTCAGAAAAATATTTGTTTTAACAAAAAGGTGGTAAATGAGTTGCTTGTAAATCAATCAGATTCAGAGTTTTCATATAAATTGAAAACTCAATCAATGACTTCAGCGCTTTTAAACTTTTCAGAAAAATTAGTCATTGATTGAGGGGGGGGGGAATGTTTTCAAATCTATTTCATCTAACGAGCTTATCTAGTTATCCTATATACTTAAATGTAAAACATGTTAACCTACGTTGAAGGACTAGGTGCCTAGGATATGATTGTTAGGATTAGATGATTAGAGTTTGATAAACACATTATTCCCATGCTTTATATGATCTGATTGACATGTTGGATTGACTTTTATTAGTCGATTACTGTTTGGGTGTTGTCGACCACCATATATGTCTATTTGTGCTCACTAACGTATGCAGATAACATGGTTTAAAAGAATGTTCCCGATCCGGATCCCACAAATGAAGAAGATTGGATGCCAAATGGAAAGGGTAACTATCTCTTGGGTCGACAAAGAAGAAACGGAGCTTAATTGGATCTCTCCATGGATAGTTGGCACGATAGATGCAACTTTAGAGGTCTCACTGCTTCAGCAGTCTGTTTTCTTCCAACCTTCAGCAACAACAACAAAAGCAGCTCAACCACCTAACGTATCTTTGTGCAGGATAATAGTGATGACACCATTTTTAAACAATATTTGAATAATATTGTTTTGAAAAATGGAAAAATATTGGTTTTGAAAATAAATTGGACTTAATTTTGGAAATCACCGGACTTCATTTTGTCAAAACGTAAGTCACTCAATCATCGACTACGGTCATCGATTGGCGGGGAGAGTGATTTAAAATAATATATTTTCAAACGATATTTTATCTATCAAGTCCGTTTGTGCTAAATAAGTGGTGATCTAAAGATTTAATGTTATGTCATGGTATGATTTTCTTTAGAACTCTAAGATCTTTCAAAATGAAATATTTTCTATTCTTGTTTGATTGTGAAATTATTTTATTTTACTAAAAGATCTTTTAAAATTGATCCTTATCAATCATTTCTCAAAATTAAATCAAGCCACATCTTTCCCCAAAATTTTCTAAATGATTTAAATCATTTGGGATCACAAATCTCAAATGGTTTGATATTTTTGATCGGGGGAGAGATCGTGATTTAAATCTCAAATCGGTTTTAAAAGGGTGATTGTTTCAAAATCACTCCTTCCTTCATGTGTCAAACGATTTCAAATACATAATGCACATGATTGTGGAGGAGCATTTAACCAAAAACCAGAAGAGTATTTAAACAAGGCCACATATTCTCCCATGTTTTCCAAACCTTATTAAATCACTTGGGATCCAAAATCTCAAAGGGTTTGATATTTTTGATCGGGGGAGAATTTGTGATTTAATATGAAATTTGATAAAAGATGATCGTTTTGATTCAAAGTGCAAGTTCTCTCTGATATGTGCCAAACTCTTTCGTATATCGATGCACATATTGAGGGGGAGTGAATGGTTTCTATCGGCAATCGTGAAAAGTACTTCAAAAACCTCTTGCCTCTATATGCAAAATGATTTTGAAATATCCAACGCACATATTCAGGGGGAGAATTTACCAAGAAAATCAAATGGCTTTTTCTATGGAAAGTGTGATCAAAGAAATTATTTCAAAAGAACTCTTGCCTCCATGTGCTAAACAATTTCAAAATCACATGCACATGTTGAGGGGGAGCATTTCTAAAAGATCAAAAACAATTAAGGTACAAAATGCTTTGATATTATATCACAAGTACCTTGATTGATTTTCCAAATGATTTTTCAATTGGTTTCGAGAAGCAATGAACAATACCAAAAGACCGACCATTTTACTTTATGTATGGAGTTATAAGGATGGTGAGGTTAGGTATTAGTTCCCACGATCCTGCCAGAGTTGGAGGGATCTACCCAGGGACAATCCACTAGATAGTGTAGAGTCCTTAGGTATGATAAAAAAAAGGAGAAAAATGAGAATATGGGAAGAATGACGCCTAAGACAGAGCTAGTACTGGAACAAACCCAACATGGTTCTAGTAATGAAGTCTCGGTAAGCACTGAAGAGGTTGAAGAATGAAAAAGAAATGAAATGAGAAAAGGGTGAAAATAAATAGCCCTCCAACAATTCAACCTTAGGGCAAAAACCGAGTTCAATACATTTGCTACTGGTGGTTACTAAGGTAACACTGGTATTGAAGACAAGATGTCATGGACCCAGTGATGCACTGCACTAAACTTCCCAAGCTACTCAAGTTCCTCTTAAAAGGGCTTGTTTCATTCTCACAGGGAACCTACATAATCTATCGACTTTCTCTTAGAGATTGTTGATATTGAAGAAGGAGACCCTCTCCCTAGTCTCCGACATAGGAACCAAATGTGCACAATTGAGTCTAGAACCAAGAGATCATCCACAAAATCTCATTAGGACACAAAAATGATGAAGACTTGCTGTTTCACACAACGTGGAAAGTAAGTATATATATTGAGATTCCTACGCATTATCCTTGTGGTATTGCCAGAACATCCGAGTGATATGTAATGTATTTACGATGAAGATGGAAATCCTTCTAGAGCCAACATCAAACAAGCTCTTGGTAGGTAACATGTGAGATCTATCCAATAGATCAAACTTGTGACAACTGGATTGAAACAATGGGGTGATTCATTATTGAATCAACCTTGGTCCAGGAAATGGATTGACGGATACCTTGAAAAACTGGTCGTTGTGCTTAAAATTCTTTTCTCTAGCACATCGACTGTGTATTAATATTTCAAAATAAAAGGTGTTATAATTGATAATTGATTTTCCTTCAAACCTTCGTTGTATTGCAAAAACACTTTCTATTGAGCAGTACACGATTGTTTTTCAAATCTCTTTTCATCAATTAGTGAATTTCAATTCGCTGGTTCACTTACTCCGTGTTATCTTCTTTGAGACGTTCCGGTTTGAGAATGGCTAGAGCAGCTGCGAAACCTTGTCAAGGAGATTCTTCGGAATTATACCTGATCACAGGCAGTACTTGTACTGATCAACGGGGAACCGTGGGCCGTGTACCTCAATTCAACAAAAGTGATCAAAGACACTTTCGTGCGCTTTATTGCTAACTGTTGTATGCAGGTACACCCAATGTTTGCAGCTGATCAGAATTGAGAGGTCAATCCATAGCCGCGTGCTCACACAACACATTCATTTCTAAAGAAATCATGATAAGTGCATCAACGACTCTGATATTTTCACTCCATGCTTCTGCTACGCTGCAGCAAATATCATGAATCAACTAAAAGTTCCGCTACTCTGATGAGAAGAAATCATGATCCAGAATGTGAGTATGTCGGTCTAATCTCACAACATCACATAATGTCAACACTACAAAGGAAGAGTCAGAGATTCATGGTAACTGATGATCTCAAAGCTGGCTCAAAACTCTTCATCACGTGGATCAGTTAAAGACCTCTACTTGGATTAACCAAACATGCAAAACATGAAGAATCAAAGACTACGGGCTACTGAGCAAAGAACTTAATCAAGAATACTAGAACAATCAAATGTAATATCTGTTTGTATTCATTGTAAGTTGAGGTGACCTCCCTTAGGGAGAGATTGTTAGGATTTAGAAAATCCAGTTGTTAAAGTGTCGGTCACCTCAAGTATATGTAATCGGTAGAAAGCTCATAGTCGTAGTTATTTAATGTTAGTTAGTATTTAGTTAAGTAACACCATGGAGGACAAACGGGTCTTTACCCACTGTATGCCTGATCCACAACCCATAGGAGGCGTATTTTGTAAGATACTATAAATACCCTCCACCTCCCAAGGTAGAGGGTGGGAGCTCATAATAAGATTTTTCTTTCTCTCTCTAAGTTCCCTAAACCTCTAAACTTTCTCTCTCTAAAACCCTTAAGTCATACGCCTACTTACAATATGGTTTGATGTGTTTATGAAATCCAATATGTTACAACTTAGGGGGAGATGGTTGGAATCACTCCTAAACTATATTTCAAGTGTTTGTAATCAATATGTAATAGGTTGCTTAATTAGGCTTTTATGTTAGTATTAATGGCAAGGCTTATGTAGAAAGCCCATAAGCCTTGGCCCATATCCAATAAGGAAGGAAAGGGACTTGTAGTGTTGCCCTAGTCCCTTCTCCTATAAATAGTCTTCTAAACCTTCACTTGAAGGTTGGTTGTTCACTTCATAATACACTCTACGCATAACTTTTCTTTAATATCATATCGTGTGTGTTTGTGTGTGTTCATCCGCTCTATCTCTTCTATATTTCTTACATATTGATGCTTTTGTTACAATATGGTGACCTAACACATGGTATGATTTTTTTTAAAACTCAAAGATCTTTCAAAATGAAATTTTTCTGTTCTTGTTTGATTGTGAAAATTTTCTTTTACCTAAAGATCTCTTAAAACTATCATACCTGACACTAACAATCTTTAATGTCTATAATTGGTCCTCATCAATCAATTTCAAAATTTAAATCAAGCCACGTCTTTCCCCAAAGTTTTCTAAATGATTTAAATCAATTAGGATCACAAATCTCAAATGGTTTGAAATTTTTGATCGAGGGAGAGATCATGATTTAAATCTCAAATCGGTTTTAAAGGGTGATTGTTTCAAAAGCACTCATTCCTTCATGTGCCAAATGATTTCAAATACATGATGCACATGATTGACGAGGAGCATTTATCCAAAAACCAGAAGATGATTTAAACCGGGCATATTTTCTCCCATGTTTTCTAAACATATTTAAATCACTTGGGATCCATAATCTCAAAGGATTTGGTATTTTTGATTGGGGGAGAAAATGTGATTTAAATATGAAATCTGATAAAAAGTGATCGTTTTGACTCAAAGTGCAGGCTGCTCTCCCATATGTGCTAAACGCTTTCGAATCTCGAAGCACATATTGAGGGGGAGCATTTCAAAAGGAAAATAAACTATCAAGGTACAAAAGCTTCTATGTTTTAATATAAGTACCTTGATTGATTTTCTAATGGTTTTCATTATGGATATTGTGATCGTGGAAGTACTTCAAAGAACTCCTTCCTCTATGTGCTAAATGATTTCAAATAACCAATGCACATATTGAGGGGGAGAATTTACCAAGAATAAAATCAAAAGGCTTTTTCTAAAGAAATTGTGATCAAAGAAATATTTCAAAGTCCTTTTGCCTCCATGAGCTAAACAATTTCAAAATCACAAAGCACATGTTGAGGGGGAGCATTTCTAAATGATCAAAAACAATTAAGGTACAAAATGCTTTGATATTATATCACAAGTACCTTGATTGATTTTTCCAAATGATTTTTCAATTGGTTTCATGAAGGAATGAACTATACCAAAAGACCGACCACTTTACTTTAAGCATGGTGTTATAAGGATGGTAAGGTTAGGTAGTCGTTCCCAAGATCCCGCCAGAACCGGAGGGATCTACCAAGGGACAATCCACTAGATAGTGTAGAAGTCCTTAGGTATGATTGAAAAAAGGATAAAAGTGAGAATACGGGAAGAGTGCCGACTGAGATAGAGCTAAAACTGGAATAAACCCAACAAGGTTCTAGTAATGAAGTCTCGGTAAGCACTGAAGGGGTTGAATAATGAAAAATAATTGAATGTGAAAAGGGTGAAAAGAAATAGCCCTCCATTAATTCAACCTTAGGGCAGAAACCGGGTTCAATTCATATGCTACTGGTTGTTACCAAGGTAACAACGGTATTGAAGACAAGATGTCATGAACCCAGTGACGCACTACACTAAACTTCCCAAGCTACTCAAGCTCCTCTTAAAAGGGCTTGTTTCACGGGGAACCTACATAATCTATCAGAATTCTCTTAGAGACGGTTGATATTAAAGAAGGAGACCCTCTCCCTAGTCTCCGGCATAGGAAATGAATGTGCACTATTGAGTCTAGAGCCAAGAGATCAGCAATAAATCTCATTAGGACACACTATTCTTCAAGACTTGCAGTTTACACAATGTGGAAAGTAAGAATATAATTAAGAGTCCTACGCATTATCCTTGTGGTATTGCCAGGACATCCAAGTGATATGTAAAGTATTCACGATGAAGATGGAAATCCTTCTAGAGCCAACATCAAACAAGCTCTTGGTGGGTGACATGTGAGATCTTCTCAAAAGATCAAACTTGTAACAACTGGATAGAAACAATGGGGCGATTCACTCTTGAATCAACCTTGGTCCAGGAAATGGATTGACGGATACCTGTGAAAAACCGGTTGTTGTGCTCAACAACTCTTTTCTCTAGCACGTCGACTATGTATTAAGTTTTCAAAATAAAAGGGTATTTATGATTGAAAATTGATGTTTTACATAAAACCTTCGTTGTATTGCAAAACTCTTTCTATTAAGCAATACACGATTGTTTTTCAAATCATTTTTCATCAATCAGTGAATCTCAATTCGCTGGTTCACTCACTCCGTGCTGTATTCTTTGAGACGTTCCGATTTGAGAACGGCTGATTAGCTGCGAAACCATGTCAAGGAGGTTCTTCGGAATTCTACCTGATTACAGGCAGTACTTGTACTGATCAATGGGGAACCGTGGTTCTTGCAACCCCATTCAACGAAAGTGATCAAAGACAACTTCGTGCGCTTTATTGCTAACTGTTGTTTGCAGGGACACCCGAAGGTTGCAACTGATCAGAAGTGAGGAGTAAATCCATAACCACATGCTCACACATCACATTCACTTCTAAATAAATCATGATAAGTGCATATCTTCATCAGCTGGCTCTGATATTCTCAATCCGTGCTTCTGCTACGTTGCTGCAAATATCACGAATCAACAAAGCTTCCGCTACTCTGATGAGAAGATATCATGATCCAAAATGTGAGCATGTCGGTCCAAACATCACAACTTCACATAAAGGCAATACAACAAAGGATGAGTCAAAAGATTTAATGTGGCTGATGATCTCTAAGAAGGCTCAAAGAACAAACAATCCGTGGATCAGTTAAAGACCTCCACTTGAAATACAACACATGCAGAATATGAATAATCAAAGGCTGCGAGCTAAAAAGCAAAGAACTTAATCAAGAATTCAAGAACATCAAAATGTAATATATGTTTGTAATTGAGGTGACCTCCCTTAGGGGGAGATTGTTAGGATTTAGAAAATCCGGTAGTTAAAGACTCGGTCACCTCAAGTATATGTATTCGTTAGAAAGCTCATAGTCGTAGTCATTTAGTGATAGTTAGTAGTTAGTCAAGTAACACCGTGGAGGATCGACGGGTCTTTACCCACTGTATGCCTGATCCATAGACCGTAGGAGGCATTTCATGTAACTCACTATAAATACCCTTTTCCTAGCAAGGCAAAGGGTTGGAGCTTCATAATATATCATTTACTTTCTCTCATTAGAAGTTCCCATTTCTCTCCACTTTCTCTCTCTAGCTCAAACCTCATTCGAATCCTTATGTTATGATTGTGTGTTTGTGAAAACCAATATGTTACATGTTTACATTATACCTTAACTATTTTTAAGCCTAATACACTATTACATACTATTACGCGTTCACTAAACGTTACAAGGTTCGTTATACTAATGATGAACACCACTTCTGAAGCTAGCAATCTCCTCCTAAGGGCTGGTTATTCACTTCTAACATTGAAGGTGCATCTTCAAGCCTTAGCTCTTAAATCTTCTTTATAATCTACAATTATTTTCACTTGAACCCAAACCTTGTTGCGTAATAAATTTGCTTGTTTTGATGTTCCATTCATGCTTAGTGTTCTTCATCAAAAGCACTTTTCTTCTTGCGTTTAACGCCATTGATTATATCAACATCTTCAAGTATCGTCCTTTCGTCTTGTCCAACATACTCATACCATTGTCTTTAGTCTTTACTCATTACTCTTGTTTCTTTGCTTTTTTGATCTTGTTGAGGATGAAGCACATGAGTATGTGTATGTTGAGTTGAATATGTTGTTGTTATCGGTGTAGATGGTGATGTCGGATCTGGAGTTGCTACAATCGTCGATACATTCTTCGAATCACTAGGGTTCATATTCAACCAATTACCAAGTCTTTAGGATTTCCAATCGATCCTCATGTACTACCTACTAGAGGTTGTAACACTATGATTGGTTTTGGATGTACCCTTGATGTTCATCAGTTTTGGTTGCAATAACCCTTGAATCCGTTAGGACCATTGTCATTCCACTTAATATGTTGAGAGATCGACCTACCGTTTTAGAAATGGATTCGAAACAGATGAGTCATAGACTCTAGAAATGTTTCAAATCTCCTTCATAGGATTTCGGCACTAAGAGGTGGAATTTCTAAACCGGATGCATCAAAAGATCCTAGCAACTATTTTCGAAGATCCAAATTGTCCATTTTACCTTAGGCGGATGTGCCAAGAACGCTAACAATGCTTTCAAGTGAATCGTTGTTGTAACATGAAATGTTCCTCAACGATCTGGTCCATAACATCAATCTACATCTCCCGGATCACTTAAATACCATTTAACACATTTGTTGTATAAATACAGAGACATCTTTGAGTTCTACATTAAGTGTTGGTGTGATGTTAAAACTGGTAGGATTTCCTGATGATCCTCGTAGAAGATCTTATATTTTAATATTATTTGATCTCACTACATCAGTTCTGGCTAAGCTACTAGAGCTTGCTATTCACGAATACATGGATGACATTAGGTTACTAGTTTTCACTATTTTAATCCGTTAAAGAATCAACCAAGTGGCCTACTTTCGGTGTTGTTTGATGTGGCACTGGTAGGATTTTCATTCAATCATTGTGAAATACTATGTGACTACCACTGTGAATGTTCTGTCAAGATCTCAAAATGTAAATTTTGCGAAACACAATAAGTTTTACAATCTCCTAGGCAGTGTACCTAACCGTTGTAGTGTGGTATAGGTAAGTCTGGGGGAGTGATCATTCTTTAGGGGAATTGTGAGGTAGACTCGAAGTGTATGTTAACTTAAGTCTAAGGGTTGAGAGAAGATTATTGTTCGTGGTTTATGTTTTATATGAAACCAAGTAATATCTCGGGTATTGAAGGAGTTGGTTTTTAAAACTACTAATTAAATTAAATTAAAACTAAACTAATTATACGAAAAAGTTAATTGGTGAACTTCTTATATGAGTAAAGTGTATTTATTTTGAAATTTATTACTCCCTAGTTATCTTTTATTGATTAGTCGAATTGTCACGTCCTTGTCTAATTAGAGCGTTGTATTCCTTAATATCAATTGAGGGTTGGTTATTCCCTAACTCCTATGAACTATGTTCTAATTGAGGGGCGTAAGAATGCATTTTTATCTCAATTTTCATAATGAAAACACAATTCACGCATTAAACACAACGAACATCGAGTTAATATAATAAATACGCGTTTAGTCAAACGTTCAAGCTACTCTAATTTGACCTAGCCAGTTTTCCTACTCCTAATACAAATCACTAATCAACAAGAGACGACAAACAATAATCAATAACTAGGTTTCATGCAATCCTAAGCAAATACTATTAAATTTAGCCTAGCATAGTAATGAAAAGAAAAGCAAGTAAAGAAATCAAATAATCATACATAAATATAATTGAATTAAATAACTTATCTCTTCAATACATAGGAAGTCTCGAGGCCAAAAGGCCTGTAAAAAGCCAAATGTTCAGACTTCTAGTTTATCCCAAAGTTGCACACTTTACAATGAAAATAATATGAGAATAGATATAGATTGACAATCGTGACATCGTCACTCGTTAGTAGTAACGTCGTCAGCTCGCCACTAGTTAGGGTTTCGCTCTTGCACCGACTTGGTGTAACGGCGTCAGGTTGGGGTTGTGACGCCGTCAGCCTTCAATATTTTGGTATTGACGCCATCTCCATCACCTGAGTCGTCACTTGTAATTTCTAATTCTTCAAGTTCTTCAAGTGATGGCGTCACGTAGTGCCTGTGACGCTGTCACAGCTCTTTGTCTATGACGTTTTTCACGATGTTGTCGTTTTCTTTGTTTTTCCGTCCAATCGAGCCCAAAATGTATCATTTTCCAGCATTTGCTTCCAAAGTACCTAAAACACGAATAGAAATGATTTATGGCAATAAATGATCGAATATTTACTTAGAGGCTAAATGATCACTTAAAAATGTATAACCTCATCGATTTGCAAAGGACTTGGTAGAACTTGCATTCTTTGGTGTGAAGTACAAATGTATATTGTCATGTGTGCCCTATGGAAATTTTATGAGAATCTCATTGGCTCTAGACTCGATAAGTGTGTTTTATTTTTAGTGATCGATGGCTAGAGCAGACTGCCACCTGTTTCAACACCAATTTTCTCGGAATGAGAAGTCGATAGATAACGTGTGTAATCTCCGTGAGAAATGAAACAAGTACATTCTAAGAGGAACTTCAGTAGCTATGAAGGGTTTGTACATTGCATCACTGGGTCCATGATGTCTATCTTCAATATAAGAAATTATCTTTCTGATATATGATATATTATGTATTGTCCCTGTTTCTTTCCTAGTATATAGAGGGTTTTCATTTTCTTTTAACCCTTTCAAAACTTTTCTTTTTCATTCTTTAACCCCTTCAATGTTAACTAAGTTATCTGCACTACCATCAGGTTATGACTATTCTGATGATAGCTCATGACTTAGAGAACAATTTTCCGTCTCCCATCATTTACAAGACCTATGGAATTTCTATTCTATCTATGGAATGTCCCTAGGTAGATCCATCCGGTTTTGGCTAGATCATGGGATAATACCTAACCTTGTCTCCTTATAACTCCTTGTTCATCGTAAGTTTGGTTGAGTTGGTTTTTTATTAATATTTTAGCCATGAAAACCATTGAAACAACATCCAAAATATTCATGAAAAATCAAGTCATTTTAAAACGTTGAAAGTTTTCATTTTTCAGAAATACTCCCCCTAAACATGTGCACATATGTTTTTATCCATTTTACACATGGGGGAAAGAGTGAGCACTTTTGAGTCTTAGCGAATGATGAAGTGTAATTTCATACACTTTTAGGGGTTATATATTGTCTCATGGTAGCCTGCTCTAGTCCCCTTACGATACTTTTGTTATTAGGTTAGCCATATTTAGCTTCTAAACTCGTACATATTTGATCATATATTGCCCTAATTTGTTTCTATTAAAGATTTAGGTACTTGGAAGAAAAATGCTATAAAAGTACAAGTTTTGGGCTCGATTGGACAAAAATGAATAAAAACGACAATGACCACGTGACAGGGTCACGTGGCATCGTCACAAACCCAATGTGATGCTATCACCTTGAAGCTGACGGTTTAGTGGCTGGAGACGGCTTGAGAAGATGGCATCAGAAGAGGCTGACGACGTCACAATTACAAAGTGACGCCGTTACATTTAAGTCGCTGGAATCTGGAAACCCAAATTGGCGGTGAGTTGACGGCGTCACAACTCACAACAATAAAGTGACGTCATCACAACCTAAAATCTATAAATATAAACTCAGTATTTTCATTATTGTGTGTGCAACTTTGGAGGAACTTATACTACCGAACCATATTCGATTTTAAGCAGCTTTTTAGACCTTTTTGGCCATTGAAGACCTCATGTATTATTGAGATAAGTTATTTAATCAATCATTCAATCATGTCTATGTGTTATTGCTTGATTTGTTTACTTGCTTTTCTTTATATTACTATGTTAAGCTAAATTGATTAGTATTTACTTAGGATTGCATGAAACGTAGTTATTAATTGCTTTGTTTGTCGTCTCTTGTTTAATGGTGTGCCCGTTATGAGTTGGAAAAATGGCTTGGGAAAACTAGACTAGCTTGAACGTCTACTAAAACTTGTCCTATTAATACTTATGTCTTAGGTTATTAATTGCGAAAGGTTGGTGATCTTGACAAATCAAATAGGCATCGTCCACTTATGCTAGTCTATAGATGTGGGACTCACCAAACCACAACAGGAAATTAGGGACACTTCATATTACATTAGGTAAGGACGTGGCAATTCAACAACATAATAAGAGATAAGTATGAAGTAATGGAATTCTAGGTAAATACGTTTTTCCTCATATAAGAAGTTTGCCACCACTTTTACTTTTTTTGTTATTTATTTTTATCGTATTTTAGTTTAATTAGTAAGTTAAAACCAACCTCTCTCAATACACAAATATTTATTTGCTTTCAAATAAAATATAAAAATACCAAAAATAATCTTCCCTTAACTTTTAGACTTAAATTGACATACACTTCGAACCTACCTTACTATTCTCTTATAGAACAATCAATCCACCAAGTCTTGCCTATACTATACTACAACGGTTATGTACTCTTTATAGGAAGAATGTAAAACTTATGTGTTGCAATCCGCCGCATCAGCGAACACTTATATCTTTAAGTCATTATCACTTAATCAATTATAAAGTAATTTTGAGAATCGATTAAGTAAATAACAACTTATTTTCATTTAAAAGCTTTTTCTCCCCCTAAAAAATAGCATATCCTTGATATTTTTTATATCAAATCTTTAAAAGATATGTTTGTTTTCGAAAGAAAATGGGGAAGAAATATGTTTTCAATGAAGCATGAAATTTATAAAACTGCGATAATTGCAGCCCAAAAGTTTGTTCATGTTTTGAAATGACAAAACATTTTATAACATGAAAACTACCTCTCAAAACATATGCACGTCTCTTTGTCATTTTAGGTGACTAAAATTTTCTTAGAGAAGTTGCAATGTTATTGAGTTTTTATGAAAGACATGTCATTTGCAAAATGTCAACCTTTTGTATCACTTGAGAAGAATATTTTTGTGTTTTGAATTTTATACGTGGAAATATTTTTGGATTTTTTTGGTTTTATATTTTTGTATTTTGTTTTCGGTTTTCTTGAAAGACGCAAAATACAATAGAAATAAAGTATTTACTAATCAGAGAGTTTTTATATACTTAGAGGATTTTGCAAGACTTTCAAGTTGTTTTAGAGACAAACTTTGCATACCAAGGTGTTTTACCAAGTAATCAAACCTTTCCTGTGGGATTTGGTGAATAAATCCAACAATTGGTAATAAGAAAAAGTGTTTAAAAGAAAAGAAGTTGTTATTACTTTATCGATGCCAAAATACCTTTATAATTGATTAAGAGTTAATGACTAAAAGATATAAGTGTTCGCTAAGACTCAAAAGTGTTCACCCTTTCCCCCGTGTGCAAACTTCTCATATTTCCAAATAAGAGTGGTGTCCTTGTCCTGCTTTCCTACTTCAATTCCCTGCATCAGTCGCTCAATCGCCTTCCACATAGTCTTTGCACTCTTACAACTATCCATAAAGTTATACGCCTCATCTTGTAGCCCTCGCAAGATGATATTTCTAGCTTTCTTATCAGTCCGATACATTGCGAGTTCTTCAGTGTTGAGGTCTTTCATGGTTTGCATTCTTGTGTGAGCAGGAAACCCATCCTTTTTGGTTCATCAATCTCCTTGAACTAATACAGACCAGATTCAATTGCTTCCAGAATCAGGTTTCCATTCTCTTTATCTTTAATGTAACTGAGCATACGACCTGACCATGAGATGTACCCACCTCGGTAAAGCATTGAGGGACGGTTTTCTGATCCGACATTGACAACGTCTTTTTGATATGCCATGATAAATGTGAGTGTGTAAAAATTGATGTAAATCGGTTTAAGTGATAATGGAATTGTGTTTATTTCAACTTATGTTGTTTTTATAGTCTTGTTTGTTAAATTGAGTTACCAACCTCGGTAAAATTTAGGATACAAATCTCGGTAAATCAACCAAACAATATCGATAAAAATTGTCTTGGATCTCGGTGAAATTATGACTTTGATGTAATTATGATTTGGTGAAATTATGTTTTTGGATTTTTTTTAAAATGCAATTTAGGATCTCGTTGAAATTAGGGTTTAGCAATCTCGGTATTTTGGGTTCTAATGAACACTGTAAACTTGGGTTTTAGCGAACTCGAGTAAATCTCGAAAACAAATCCTGATAAAAATTCGAACTTGGTAAAATCTAACTCAGTGAAACCCTAATTCGGTTAAACGTGTATCTCGGTAAAAATAAATCCTAACTCGGTGATACTAAATTCGGTAAAACTCCTAGCTCAGTAAAATATCAAACTCGGTATAAAGGACACCTAAAATCTCAGACCACTACCTAATGTACTTTTACCGAATCACGCAATCTCAATAAATCTCAAGTTTACCGAGATTCGAATATGACCAAAACGTAACTCAAAAAATGAATAAAAATCGCAAATTTTTGATGTTTTAAGGCATTTCTTTTGCAAAGATCTTTACTAAAACTCTAAATACATCATAAAAACACAAAACTTTTTTAAATTTATCAGTGAAATTTCAAGGTTTAAAGAAAGACATCCGGTTCAAAACGAGACACATGAATGGATTAAAACGCACTTTTTGATCTAGTTTTCGAAAACAAAATCACTCCACAATCATTATATGGATTTGATATCAATTGTAGGCCGCCTTTTTTTTAATCAAGAATCACACATACATGATTGAGTAGAAAGTTTTTAGAGAGATAAATAATCCTAGAGAAAGAAAGTTCTAGTGAGGAGGAAGAGAGCTTAACTAGGTGAATTGCAAAAACTAAATGAATTCCACCCTCCTACAAGTGTAGGAGAGCGTTTATTTGTTGGTTAGAAGGGTCGAATATGGGCTAGGCCTATTGGACTTGCCTTTACATTATACCTTAACTATTTCTAAGCTCAATACACTATTACATATCTATTACAAGTTTACTAAATGTTACAAGGTTTGTTATACTAATAATGACTACCACTTCTAAAGCTAACAACCTTTTAAAACTATTCAACAAAAAGGTGTAGATTGACAGAAACACTCTAACCCTGGGTGCATTTTGGAATCAGCCATTGTCCACCCCACAAGGAATAGCTCCGGCAACTCTCCTGGCCTAGTGGGGCACCAACTAGAGTGAGCACGAGCCAAGACTCGGACCCCTGAGCTCGTATTCCACAAAGTCTCTCCAGCGTGCCCATTGGTTTTGCGAAGATGGGTACCTATATGAAACAAATGTCAAAGATGAGACTTGAACTTAGGTCTATTGACTCAAACACAAGTGCTTCAACCATTGAACTAATGCTCCATTGGTACCTTTTAAAACTATTATCCATATAAACAAATAAAAATCTTATAAACAAGCTAGAGTATTAGTAAAAGCTCGGATCGATAAGCTATTAACTTTAGCAATACATATATCTATAATAAAAACATGATTTAAGTAATTTTACTTGTCTAAAACTAAAATAAAAATATAATATTCGGTATGTTTTGCTTAACAACACCTTGCATTACCAGCCGGGGCGGAGCCCGGCTTATAAGTTGATCGAGAGAGGCACGCTCCAACGTAATATGATAGCTATAAGTTTGTATTAAAAAGAAATAACATATTCACGTCTTAAAGTGAAATGGGCAATGAAAATTGTTCTAAATAAAAGAAATAATTATATGATATTTCATATAAAAATAAAAGTTTGCCAAAATCCATTTCGTTAGTAATGTAATGGCCATATATAAACTCCAGTTCGTATATCATGAACTAGCCTGATTTTAACATGTAATGGTTTAGAACACACTAAGTTCACCATCGTTCTTTTGATTAATTTGTAATTTGCAAACTCTATTACCTACTTATGATTTCAAATAAAGGGTATCAAAGAAAAGACTATTTATATTAAATTAAAAACGATGTATGAAAATAAGAAAAACGAACTCAAGAATTGATAGAATATATATGCATTAAATAAAGACGGTGGTGTAGTAGAAAAATGATACGTAGTACTATATTTGATTGCTCACATTTTTGTCTTGTCAGGCTAATGTGCTGATTGGGGTGGCCTAGCACCGGCTAAACCCCCTTCGTCTCCTTGTCTCCGACCCTGAGTACCATAAAACTTGATCAGTTACAATACATCATACATCATATTTATATTTCAATAATCGTGTATCACATAGCCACAGTGATCAAGTTTTTAAAGTTATGGAAGCATAAGAATCAGATTGCCGAATTTGAGGGACACGTAACTCAAAAGGGAAATTGATATAGTTACACGGATAAAATTGTTTTGCAGACAGAAATTTTAAGTGCATGGACAAGTATACCCTCAGATTATATAACCTTGTTTTTTTAGCTATTGACTTTTCAAAACCTAGACCACATATGTACATGCATCATAAAGCTTATCTTTCACTTTCTTGTCGTCACTGTCATCGGCACCACCGACTTTAGAGGTTATTTCGACACCCTTCCGCCATCATGGGTGCAAATTCTTTCATTTTTGTTTACAAAAAAGGGGAAAAAGGCCGTATCTCAAAGTTAGTTTGTTTATAATGTTTTATGTTGATTTAAGGACAGCCAACTCAAATCCAAATCTTCTGATTGGTTATGGGATTTTCACTTTTATATATATTGTTCACTTGTACGTGTTACAACAACAACAAACCCAATCCCGCCTAGGTTCACTTGTACGTGTTAAAATGTGACAAATAAGCTGGTTTTATACTATTGTTAAAGTGTTACCTTTTTTTTTGTTTGGTTGTTATTGTGATGCTTTAAACCAAGGTTGTCAAGATCGGGATCCTACACAGGATCGTTTTGGTCTTTGCAAGATCGTGATCGTAAGATCGGATCGGGATCTTAAGATCCTACTCTAATGTTATTTATTAATAGTTTATGTAATTTTATACAAGTCTACAAATTCTAATACATTATAACCATAAAATACTATGAATGTTTCATATAAATGTTGTCTTAAATTCTGATTATAAAATGTTTAAAAAGATTAACATGTTGTTTTTTGAATTCTACAAACAAACAACTCATAAATTTATTGTTTTTTAGTTTGTAATCCGAGAAAAGTAAGATCGGATCGGATTAGATCGTAAGATCGTATGGTCAAGATCGGGATCCTATAAGATCTTAAGCTTGCAAAGATCCTATGTAGGATCCGGATCGTTTTTGCTTTGCAGTATCGTAAAATCGTAAGATCAGGATCTGGATCCTGACAACTATGCTTTAAACAAGTTGTGGTTCAAGATTTTCTTGTACAGATTGATATTTTACAACAAGAACCTCATAATAATTTTGCATGAAATCTGATATATCAAAAACAAATTTGAACTACTCATTTATGGGTAATCTCACATACCCTGTTACTTTTTTTTTTGGAACAAAACCAGGCCGAAGCCCAAAAACATTAGATCATATCACTCCTCACAACAGAGGTAATTTGTTCGGACATACCCTGTTACTTGATGTGTTCATTGAGGAACTCTCGAAAAGTTTGTTGCTGTGAAGGTGAAAGAGGATCGGAAAGCTAACGGTGACGGTAGCGAGCGTCACATGTGGAAGGAAAACTTGTAAGGATTTAGTCAAATTCAGCAATGGTAACATAGTCAATAGTCAAGAGATTCCCGTGCATGAAGTAAAAAAGCCCATGTACATATCAACTCCCTTTATCTATACATGGTTAGTTTGAATGTAATTATGGTTTATATAGGATTGGGATGAGGATAACTTGACTCAAGTTAGGATTATATAAGCTATTGGATTTGATCCAATGGCTCAAATAAAAAAAAAGTTATTTTGATTTGAGTCATTAGATCAAATCCAATGGCTCACAATCATCTAACTTGAGTCAAGTTGGTCTTCTCAACTTGAGAAGATCTCATTCCGTTTATATAATAACTTGATAACAGATCACCAAGAAGCAAGGCTTGAATTGTAAAAGCCATGCACCGGTTTGGTTTAAAATAGTGTACTATTGAGTCATTAAACTAAAAAAAGTAAGATAACATAATAACCATTAAATTGTTTAACTGTGACTTGATCTATTGTCTAAGATATAGGTGGCATTTTTGTTAAAGTCATTTACATACATTCCCATATACATATCATTATTTACATATTTTTTTAAACTTTGCTTTAATAGTATCGTAGATCATGGATTAAAAACTTGTGTTTGAAGAAATATATAAATATTAATGTGCACATGAAAATGTATGTAAATTCCCATTCTTGTTAATAACCTGAACTTTCAAATAGATAAATATGTTACTTGAGGGTTATCTTAGTAACTACACGCTCCTACTGCCTAAAAACAGAGTTAAAAAATATAAAAATATAAGAAATACGGATTTAATATCATTTAATTGGGATTAAGCTGAAAAATATCAACGAACATTTTAAAATGGACTGATTCGGTACGTAAACTTGTTTTGTTCAACTTAATGTTACGTACTTTCATGTTTTGTTCCAATTTGGTACGTGATGATGACACATCATACCTAAGAGTTTGACACGTGTCACCATTTATAACATGACACGTCATCACCACGTACTAAATTGGAACAAAATATGAAAGTACATAATATTAAGTGGAATAAAAAAGAAGTTCACGTACCAAATCAGTACATTTGAAAAAATTTGTTGCTATTTTTCAGCTTAATCCCTATTTAATTTGTCTCTATGTTTTAACGTGTTAACTGTTTTGTTTCCAAATTCATAATTATTCAACTTGTTTTGATCATGATAAAGATGCAAAGGTCTCAAGTTCTAGGCAAGGTCTCAAGTTCTAGACCAAAGAGCCTCTGGTTTAGCGGTATGGAGGTTTTACCCTCCTAAGCAAGGTCTCAAGTTCGAGTCTTGTCTAGGGCGATAGGGGTTTCCTCCTGCGTGCCTAAAAGGAAATGTGCCATTATCTTCTGGGCTGGACCCAACCTGGTTGTGTGGGCTTGCTACGCCTTCTTGGCTACGAGCCATGTAGCCACAATTGCCGTTCAAACAAAATGATAAAGATGCAAAATGGATGATCGAGGATGATGGATTTTGATCCTACTATATTGATCCATGGATTTCGATCAGATTATTCAACGCATTAAAGGACCATGATATCGAATGAAAAATTGTTTGAAGATGATGATGATACGATGATGTAGTCGATGATGCAAATGAGATTGTTTGACACTTTATTAATGATACAAATTAGCTTTGTCTTTAGAGATAATTCTCAAAAAGGGATACAAAGTAGTTAGTAGTTCACCATATAGTATAAAAAAGCTAACACCTCTTCTCAAAATAGTTATTTGTGACCGTGCTACTGTGTTACTGTGCGACTTCTAATGTGCTACCCCTTTATTTTTCTCGACACATGTCTAGACAATGCCCCGACAACAAGTACATTTTCAATCATATGCAAGTACAGTTGTTTGACACGTGATGTTTGACTTTAAAGAATGTAACACAAATGTGCTACCGACGGTTGTGTGACTGTGCTACCGACGGCTACTTTGTATTGGGAAGTAGCAAAATCTAATAAAGTGAGAATAAAATCTAATAAAGCAGGAATAAAATCTAATACAATCTTTTAATATCTACTTTATAGGGAATTAGTAAAAACACACACTAAGTCAAAAATCTCGTAACACACTAAGTCAAATACATTATACCACTCCAAAATGAATCGATTCGTTCTTTCCACAAATTATATGTAGTTAGTGGATCTGTGTTTTTTCCGTGTGCAATGGCTCCAAGACTTCAAGTAAGTTGTATTTTGATTTTTGACTAGGGTTTGTTGCTATCTTTAACAGTGACTTTTGATTAGGGTTTGTTGCTATCTTTAACAATGAATTTTGACTAGGGTTTGTTGCTATGCTTAACAATGATTTTTTATTAGGGTTTGTTGCTGTCTTTCACAATGATATTTTATTTGAGTTTGTTGCTATCTTTAACAATAATTTCAAATTAGGGTTCATATGAAGTCATATTTTGGATTTGGATTTTCGTGATAATGTTGTTGATGTTGTTACAGTGTATTGGTCTAATATGATTAGGGTTCATATGAAGTCATATTTTGGATTTGGATTTTCGTGATAATGTTGTTGATGTTGTTAAACTTGAAGAAATCAGCCTTTTTGTATTTATTGATGAACTATTAGTTTCGTGTTTGAGTAACGTTGGTTATTGACATTCAATGTCACTCCTGTGGGCACTTGTGTCTTGTTATGTTGTTATGTGCTAATTGTTATGTTATGTTCATGTTGCACCAACAATTGGAAGTGGAATGATGTTATTGTTACAAAATTTATTGATTTACATATAAGGTTGCTTAGCGGATATTGCTCAAATATTGCTCGATAAACTTTCCTGCATGTTTGTATGAAGCTAGAACTGGAATATGACTTAATAGTTCATCTTTGTAAAAAAAAATGGTTTCAATTTGGTTTGTTGTTTATATGAAGTCATATTTTGTTCATATGAAATAACATTTTGGTTTGTTGCAAACTCTTAATTTATTTATTTTTTGTTTGTTAATTTAGGTTTTTAACGCCAAGGTATCAATTAGAAGCAGGCTATACATACTTACAAACATACGAAACATGTTGTTAGAAAGGGGGAAGGACAATTATAATATGTTTAGAACTAGTGTTTTCCGTCCATGGTTAGATATTAGGACTGAAGAGCATGACAACCATGTTTTGAATTTGATGTTTCAACATCAAAGAAACGTGGATAACCGTAGTATTCAAACCTCGTTCTATTTTGATATTGGCGAACACACGATAGAGTTGGGTACGAAGAAGTTTTTTTTAATTACAGGTTTTAGATTTGGTACAACATGTTTAGACCCTTTGAGTAGTGTGGAATCTAGTTCCCAAAACCGTATATTTCCTGGAAAAAAGCATTTAAAGGGGCAGGACCATTTATTGCTACTTAATAGTCATGATTTTAAACTCATATCGGCTGAGGATGTTGTTCGTGTTTGTTTGCTTCTAGCACTAGATTATGTTTTTATGGGTCAGGAGGTTAGACATGTCATTGTAGATGAGATTGTTACCTTTTTTGATGATTTTTATGCATGGGATGCTTTTCCTCAGGGTGAACATATGTGGGGTGAGTTTCACGATAGGGTTTATAATGTGGGTTCAAAAAAAAGAAAGGAGTATATGAAAGGGTTTGCAGAAAAGGAGTCAAAATTCCAAGAAATATATTCGTTATACGGATTCATTTTCGCTTTGAAGGTTAGTATACATTGTAACTTTTTAAGCATTTCATATTTTATTAGCTATTAATTATTTTCACAGTTTAGTCATTTATTCATGAATAAGAATATAAGTTTTTTGAAGCCATTGAGGGTTTATTTTTACTTTTGATATGTACAAAGTACTCCCTACATTTTTCACACAAACAAGCAACATTTAAGATGGCGAAAACATAGTTGTTTGTGTTTTCACATGCCACATTTTACTATTCTGAAAACAAGGTTGTTTTGTGTTAACCATATCAGTATATCAAACAAGGTTGTTTTGTGTTAACCATATTAGTATATCAAACAAGGTTGTTTTGTGCATAGAACTTAGTCGAACTGATGGCGAAAACATAGCTTCTATCTAACTGAATGTTTTTTAACCTTACAGATTTTTGTTCTGGAAACCTTTCCCAATGAAATGTTGTGGTCGGATAAAAATGAGGACGCTATCCCCTGGGATGTTGCTTGGGGGAATGTGAAGACCTTTAAAAAAAGCACATTATAGCAAACGTTTTTATGTAACAAAACCACTACAAACCCTCGTGCCAACAGCAGATGAGATGTAAGCACTTTGGTGGAGATCCAGTGTTCAATATTTCGATAATGCAAGTTCAAGTTCTTATAAACCATGTGGAAAACTAGAAGGGGGGGGGTTGAATAGTTTTGCCGATTTTACGTTGGTTTCAAAAACTTTTAGATTCGTTAATATGTGAGATCTTGTGGATGTAGAGAAAGTATAGATCTAATGATAAAGCAAGTAAATAAAGTAAAGCGAAGGGAAGAAAAGACACAACCGATGTATAGTGGTTCGGCTACAAGGACACCTTCCTTGCCCTACTCCACTCCTCGAGTCACCTACTCGAGAGTTCAAGCACTATGTCAACAAACTCCTTCACTTGGCGGAGAAGCCTTCACAACGTTGCTTACACTTTTTCCGGCACAAAGCTAAATACCGAGTCCGTAGCACGGTGGACCAAACCAGCACGACTATTACACAACAAATATGTGAAATATCAAATACAAGATCTTCGCTACAGAAATCTTGCGGAGTAACAAATCAATCAAGGACCCCTTGCTTGGATGACTTGTAGAATGCTCGTGATCTCGCCTTAGAGAAGGACCTATATGAGGATCACAAATAGAAAGAAAGAAGAACGACTCTCTAGATCAAGTGATCTATATGTTAGAAGAGAATGAGAGTGTATGAGAGATTTAGTAAGAAGAGGGGTGAGTTAGAATGAAGAAATGGCTCTCTATTTATAGGAAAAATTCTTCACTGTTCCCTGGATCCCACGGATCCCTTCCACAAGGGATCCGGCTAGCACAAAGCTAGGGATCCGTGGAACGCTCCTCTTTGCCCATGGGTTTTTTGGTTATGGGTCATGGGTTATGGGTTGGTCCATGGGTTATCTTTAGATTCAATGTATCTAAGTATACATTGTATGTAGTCTTCTTGGGTATGGGTTAAGATCCATGGGTTATGGTCCATGAGTTATGGTTTTTACCCATCCTAATAAACTATTACAACAAATGCTAAATTACTACATTTTTGTATTTAAATGGCTATATGTAAATGCTTTACAAAAGTAACATGTATCCCTAAAGTTATACTTAAGACAACATTATATTTGTTATCAACAAAACACAAAGAGATCGCAAAATATTAATAAACGTTTTTACGGTTTATTTGTATTAACAATCTCACCCTTTTTGTTGATGACAAAACATAATGTTATGATGAGTAAAACTTAAGAATAGATGTAAGTTTTGAAAGCCCCTAAGTTTTACTTCTTCTCCCCCTTTTTGTCGAAACAAAAAGTTAACCCTTGGAAGAAATAAACATAAAAGTGTGGAGAAAAAAAAATAGTCCACGAATCGCTAACTCCCCCTTGACGGTAGCTCCCCCTTGTTTGGGGCGTCAAGTGAAGAAAAATAAAGATCCTACGAAAAGAAAGGTTAGTAACATGCTTATATAATCTTGTGATTGACGAGAATCAAGATTGGGAGCCAAGGTATGTAAACAAGGCCTTGTAATTAAACAACAAATTGTAGTGGTATTTATGCCACTTACAAGAAAATAAGAACAAGACTTGTTCTTGAAAATAAATAAAAAAAATACTAAAAGTAGAAAATAGTAGTAGTTATTCCTTCCATGCTTGCATAAGGTTATGGATGGAGGTTTTGATGAGTGATGGTATTGATGCGATCAAGGATGAGGTTGAGTATGAATCGCATTTCTTCCCTAACTTCTATTGCGATGTCCCTAGTGGATTGGCAATGTTCACAATGTAAGTGATGTGGGTAATGAGTGAGGAAGTTTTCCGGGTTGTTTTGATTTGAGTTATGCGGAAGATGTGGTGGAAAAATAGGAAAATATGGATCAATGTCCGGAATGTTTGTAAGTGGTGGTGGAAAAGAACCTAGGTGTTCTTGTAATGTGATGGGAGCTAATGGTGGTAATGTTTCAAGATCTTGAAAAATAGTATTTGGAGATGTGGGGGGTGTTGAAAAGACTATTTCTTTTTGTTTGGGTTGTGTAGATCTTGTTGGAGTCTTAAGGAGTTCCAAAAGAGTGACTTTAGGTGGTGATGAAGTTGGTGTACTTGTTGGTGATGAGGGAGGTGCTATAATGGAAGCATCTTGTGGTGAGTTATTGGTCGAGGATGAGCCATTTGAGGGTTGTTTTGCTAAACAGCAAGATCGGATACTAATCCGTGCGGATATCCTAGAGTTTGATTGTGGTATTTTGGATGGTGGAAGTACAAATGTTTGGATATCATGATTGTTTGTACTGGATGATTCTCCTAAAGTGAAGGATATTGGATTTCACATACACATCAAACCATAACACAAAGTAGGCGTATAAGTGGAATTCTAGAGAGAGAAAGTTAGAGGTTTAGGGAACTTTAGTGAGAGAAAGAAAATTCTTATTATGAGCTCCAACTCTCTACCTTGGAAGGTAGAGAGTATTTATAGTCTTACAATAAAACGCCACACAACGGGCTGTGGATCAGGCATACAGTGGGTAAAGACCCATCCGTCCTCCACGGTGTTACTAAACTAAATACTACTTAACATAAAAGTAATGTGACTACGAGCTTTCTAACGATTACATATACTTGAGGTGACCGACTCTTTAATACTTGGAATTTCTAATTCCTAACAATCTCCCCCTAAGGGAGGTCACCTTAAACATATACTAAAATGACATTGAATACAATCAGATATTACATTAACAATTGATCTTGCATTCTTGATGTAGTACTTTGCTCCGAAGCTCGTAGTCATTGATTCCACTCATTGCATGTTTGGTTAATCCAAGTGGAGGTCTTTTACTGATCCACGTGATAATAATGTTGAGCCAGCTTTTGAGATCATCAGCTAATAGAAAATCTCGATACATCCATTGTGGGGTTGGTATTATGTGATGTTGTGACTTTCGGACCGACATGCTCATATTCTGGATCATGATATCTTCTCATCAGAGTAGCGGAAGCTTTCGTTGATTCATGATATTGGCGGCAGCGTAGCAGAAGCATGGAGTTAGAATATCAGAGTCATTGATGCACCAATCATGATTTCTTTCGATATGAATGTGTTGTGTGAGCATGCGGCTATGGATTGACCGCTCCATTACGATCAGTACGCAAGCGTTGGGGTGTACCTGCATAAAACAGTTAGCAATAAAGCGCACGAAAGTGTCTTTGATCACTTTCGATGAATTGAGGTACACGGCCCACGGTTCCCGTTGATCATACAAATCGTGATCGGTATAATTCAAGAATTTCCTTGACAGGGTTTCGCGGTTGCTCTAGCTTCTCAAACCGAACGTCTCAAAGAAGACAACACGGAGTGAGTGAACTAGCAAATTTAAGTCCACTGATTGATGAAAAGAGATTTAAAAAACAATCATGTATTGCTCAATAGAAATTGTTTTTGCAATATAACGAACGTTTTAATGAAAATTAATTATCAATCATAAAACACCTTTTGATTTGAAAAAGTAGTACACGGTCGACGTGCTAATGAAAAGATTTTTAAAGCACAAGGACCGGTTTTTCAAAGGTATCCGTCAATCCATAACCTGAACCAGGATTGATTCAAAAGATTGAATCGCCCCATTGTTTTTGTTCAGTTGTCACATGGTTGATCTGTATAATAGATCTCACATGCCACCTACCGGGAGCTTGTTAGATGTTGGCTCCAGAAGGCTTTCCATCTTCACAGTGAATATGTAAACACATCACTCGGATGTTCGGCAATACCACAAGGATAATGCGTAGGACTCAGGATATAATTTCTCTTTCCACATTGTGTGAAGCAGAGAGTCTTCATTGAAATTGTCCTAATGAGATTTATTGATGATCTCGTGGCTCTAGACTCAATTTGTGCATTTTGGATCCTATATCGGAGACTAGGGAGAGGGTCTCCTTCTTCAATATCAACAATCTCTAAGAGAAAGTCGATAGATAATGTAGGTTCCCGGTGAGAATGAAACAAGCCCTTTTAAGAGGAACTTGAGTAGCTTGGGAAGTTTAGTGCGGTCGTCCTGGGTCCATGACGTCTTGTCTTCAATACCGGAGTTACCTAAGTAACCACCCGTAGCATATGTATTGAACCGGTTTTACGCCCTAAGGTTGAATTATATGAGGGCTATTTCTTTTCACCCTTTTCACATTCAATTCTTTTTCATTCTTCAACCCCTTCAGTGCTTACCGAGACTTCATAACTAGAACCTTGTTGGGTTTATTCCAGTACTAGCTCTGTCTCAGTCCGCACTCTTCCCTAATCTCACTTTTCTCTTTTTTTTCAATATACCTAAGGACTCTACACTATCTAGTGGATTGTCCGTGGGTAGATCCCTCCGGCTCTGGCGGGATCATGGGAACCAATACCTAACCTTATCATCCTTATATCACCGTACATAAAGTAAAGTTGGTCGGTCTATTTGGTATTGTTCATCTGCCATAGGAACCAATTGAAAACCATTTGAAAATCAATCAGATACTTGTGATATATTATCAAAGCATTTTGTACCTGAATTGTTTTTGATATTTTTAGAAGAAGAACTCCCCTCAACATGTGAATCAAGTATTTGAAATAGTTTTCCACACGGAGGCAAGAGAAAGAATTAACTTCTTTGATTACCATTTTCTAAAAATATCAACATCACTTCCCTAATCGAATCAAGTAGATAAAGCATTTTGGGGAAGGATGAGGTTTTCATGATTTTGCTCCCCTCAATATGTGCCTCGAGATTTGAAAAGAGTTTTGCACATACTAGAGGGAACATGCACATTGAGATAAGTGATCACGTTTCAAATCATAGGTTTAAGATAGATGCTCCCCTCAACATGTGCATGGAAAATTTGAAATCGTTTGTCACATGTGGGAAGGAGAGCTTGTACATCCTTATAAAACCATTTACCGAATTATCAGTTTAAATCCAATTTAAATCACACATTCTCCCCTATCACAATTATCAAATCATTTGAGATTTGTGATCTCTTATAGATTTAAATTGATTTTGAAAGCTTTTGAGGAGAATTGTGACTTGATTATGAAAGCGTTTTAACTGATAAGGATATGATTTTGAGATTTTAAACTCCATTGGTTAAACATGCATGATTATCTTTTGAAAACAATTGAATGCCAAATAACTTTTAATTTAATTGAAATCATTCTCCCCTCAATCAATGACATAGGTTGTTGATTGAGAGATAGATATTTTGACAAATAAATCGAGATGATTATCAAAAATAGAGTCCGAGTTATTTTTTCATAGCAGTTAGTTTTCAGCAGATAAATGTTTTTAGAATCAGAGCATGGAATTTTGAAAATATGATACAGTATGGCTCTGTTCTTTCTTTGACAAGCGGGTTACTGCCTGACATGACAATAAACCATTTTTTTTCTCTTTCTCTCAAATTTTTTTTTTTTTTTTTTTTTTTATAAGAATTCGAGCAACATCTAAAGTCCCGTGTTATTCTTTGAATGATAGCACAAAGACCGTAGATATTATCGAATCGAGAAAAACATGACAAATTGACAATATTTTTTGAAGATTTTTCGAATTTTTCAGATTTTTATGGATTTTGAAAGTTTTATAATTTTGTATTTTGTTTTTCGAATAAATATTTACAAGAGATAGATGAGCATAGACCTTTACTCCTCGTCTTCTTCCTGAAGACGTTTGAGTGTTATGGTTGAAGGCTTTTCTAGCCTAGTCGTGGAAGTATGAACTCAAAACGTTCTCTTGGAAGAGCTTTGGTGAAGATGTCGCTAACGATATTCAGACCTCACAAAATAGAGTTCCACCACACCTTTTCCACTTGTTCCCGAATGAAATGATGTCGAATGTCGATATGCTTAGCTCTTGAGTGTTGAACGTTATTGCATGAAAGAGCAATAGCACTTTTATTATCACAGATCTGAGAGGGATTTTGTTGAGTACAAAGCCATAGTCAGTTAATTGAGATCTCATCCAAAGGATTTGAGCACAACAAGATGACATGGCTATGTATTCCACCTCTGTAGAGGAAATAGAAGTACTCATTTGCTTCTTTGAAGACCAGCTCACAAGCTTATCACCAAAAAACGAGCACCTCCAGGGCGTACGCCGACGAGTATCTTGACATCCTGCATGATCGGCATCTGCATAGGCTGTTAGTGACATACCGGTGTCCTTCGGGTACCAAAGTCCCATATTGATGGTTCCTTGGAGATACCGAAAGACCCGTTTAACCGCTTCAAGGTGCTTTTAGTAGGCTTAGCACGGTATCTAGCACACATGCAAACGGCGAACAAGATGTCTGGTCTACTAGCAGTGAGGTACATCAGGGATCCAATCATACTACGATATTTCGTTTGGTCAATCATGATCCCGGAGTGGTCCTCATCTAGTTTGGTTCGATCAATCATGGGAGTGTCAACAGGGGCACTTGAATCAAATCCAAATTTCTTTAAGATCTCAGTAGCATATTTAGATTGATTTATGAAAATGCCTCAGGGACTTTGTGAAATTTGTAATCCCAAGAAAAATGACATTTGTCCCATCATTGACATTTGAAATTTTGAACTCATTTCATTTGAAAAACGGTCACATTCCATTGGGTCGGTCGAGGCAAAAATAATATCATCAACATAAATTTGAACATGAATTAAATGTTTGCCGACTTTCGGTGAACAATGTTGGATCAAGCTGCTCCTTTGCTTGAATCCGGTAGATATAAGAAACTTTGATAGCGTATCATACCATGCCCTTGGAGCTTGCTTTAAACCATAAGAGCCTTCTTCAAATGATAAACGTGGGTAGGATGTTCTGGATTCACAAAGCCTTCAGGTTGGCTGACATAGACGACTTCTTTAAGATCTCCGTTCAGGAATGCCGTCTTCACGTCCATTTGATAGACTACCATGTTCTTACATGCAGCATTAGCCAAAAAGATTCTAATTGCCTCGATTCGAGCAACAGGAGCAAAAGATTCTTCAAAGTCTATACCCTCTTCTTGACGGTATCCTTTAGCAACTAATCGAGCCTTGTTCTTCAACACATCACCATGCTCATCAAGTTTCACTTTGAAGATCCATTTTAGAGCAATAATCATAGCACAATCTGGAGCGGTACTAATTCCCATACATCAAGTCGATCAAACTCATGAATTTCTTCTTGCATGGCATTGAACCAGCTATCTTCATTCATGGCGGTTTTGACATCTTTTGGTTCGATCTTAGAGAGTACGGAGTTGAAGAAGCACCATAAGGCATCGGTTGCAAGTTGTTTCCGTGTTGATACTGGGCGAGAAGGATTTCCAATGATGTTGTCTAATGGATGATCGTGAGTCCATTTTCTGAGGTGTTCATGTGGTAGTTGTTGAGGGACTGAAGTAGCAGAGTCGATGTCTCCTGAAGAAGATGGTTCTGATGAAGATTCAGGAGCAAATATGTTTTCAAACAGAGCATCTTCAGGAGTAGCAAAGGGATTAACTTCATCATTGATGCTAGAAACAGTTCCATGATGTACATTTGAAGAATGATGATTTGTTGATGAGATGAAGGATCAGCGGCGCTTCTTGACTTAATGATATTGAGACTGAGGGATTGACTTCATTCACGGGAATATGAGCGACCTGTTGTAGGAATCGAAACCTCATTAGTACTTGGATCATAAAGTTCATCAAACATAGGATCAAACAATTTCTTTAAATCATCTTCGGATGGAGGTACATATGGAGTTTCTTGAGAAAGTTTGGAACAAGGGATGAACCAATGGGACTGTTTTGAAGTGCGGGTTCTGAACTGGATTGTCCAGGAGCCATTTGACCGGTCACCTCATCAAACGTAACGTGAATTGTTTCCATGATATTTCGGGTTCTTTTGTTGTAGATTCGGTATCCCTTTTGTTTGGTGCATACCCTACAAATATTCCAATGTCTGCTTTAGCTCTAAGTTTGCCTAAGTCTTGACCCTCATTAGTTGGATAACACAATGCACCAAACACACGAAGGAAAGAGAGATTAGGTTTTCTGTTGTGGACAAGTTCATATGGAGTTTTTCCATGAACAAGTGTGAATCGGGAACGATTTTGTGTGTAGCATGCAATGGCAATAGCTTCAGCCCAGAGAAACATTGGAACCTTTGAGTAAATCAGCATTGTTCTAGCGGCTTCTACAAGAGTTCGATTTCGTCTTTCAACTACACCGCTCTGTTGAGGAGTTCGTGGAACACTTCTTTGATGGCTGATTCCAATGCTTTCATAAAATTCACTAAGTTGTTTGTTAACAAACTCAGTTCCATTGTCTGTCCGATAATTCTGGCGGTTTTGTTAAGTCGAACCTGCAGCTGTTTGATGAGTTTGATGATGATATCGGGAGTTTCATCCTTTGTCCTTAAGAACTTGACCCAGGTGAATCTAGAGTAATCATCAACCACAACTAACACATATTTCTTCCCAAAGATATTCTGCACTCTCATTGGTCCACATAAATCCATATGAATTGTATGAAGAACTTCTCGTAATGAGTTAGTAGGTTTGGGATTATGGGCATACTTCTTGCTTTTTCCCAATTGACATGCTGAACAAAGATGATCCTTTTCATACTTTAGTCGAGGTAAACCTACAACTAAGTCCTTTCTCGAGAGATCATTGATGGTGCCGAAGTTCAAGTGATTGAGACGACGATGCCATAACCATGACTTTGTTTTGAAGCCTTTGACAACAAGCAAATTGGAGAAGACTTCATCATATCATCGATAGAGATGGTGTAAAGATTTGAACCACGAGTTCCTCTTAAAAGTTCCTTACCATCAAGTTCTCTAACAAAACAAGTATGTTTTCTAAGGCTACTTCTAGATCGAATCACGAATTGACCGACAGATAATAGATTATGACCAAGACCTTCCACATAGTATACTCTAGAGATAACACTATCACCAACAACATAATCACCATAACCCATAATTGCACCAAAATGATCATTACCGAATCTAACTGTCCTGATGAATTTGCTCACGAAGTTCATGAGCCGCGACCGGTCTCGGTCATATGCTTGGAAATACGGCTGAGTCCAGGTACCACGTAACGATTTGAACGATCTGCAGGTTGAACACGACAAGAATGGATAACATGATAATTGGGATCCCCATGCAAGAATGGGTTCCACTTGGTTAGTAACAAGAATTGGAACACCCACATCAGAAATAGAAACATCCATATCAAAAGGAGAAGCAATGGAATCATTGGGAATAGATGCAATGCTGGTGTCTGTATTTGACCTATTCAAAGTATGTTCACTTCTTAAGGGAATAGTTCTACCAGTAGGCATCCATTTTCTAGTGGGCATAATCTTAGCAGTTTAAGAGCAAAACTGATTATTCTTATGGCCAAAAGGTATCCAATAATAACCTATCTTTATAAAAGTTCTTCCTGTGGGTTTCCACTGTTTTCTAACAATCTTTCGTTTTTGCCTTTTTGCCTTCTTTGCACGATTATTAGCGTTAACAATTTTAACTGGGCATTTGACAAAATTAGACAAAGCATTCACACCACATTCATGATTAGCAACATAATTCAAGGAGACATCATTACAAGGTTTGCAAATAGTATCGAATTGAATTAATTACTGATCGCCTAAGGCTAATATTAGAATCAACACGATTCGTTTTATTCAACTCAAGCTTAAAGATCCTAGGTTGGTCTTCTACTCTCTTCCAATGCACATTTTTAGCTTGCGAGGTCCTATCATTCCTTGTATTGTCTTGAGACTTTGACCTCGCTTTTAATGTCATTGATTACTCCTGTAGAGGGAATTATGGGAACATTAGTTGGTTGATCTACTTTTGCATTCCTGAACTAGACGTGCAAGGATCAGTATTACTAGACGACACATTGATGTATACTTTCTTAAAACTGGGCCTAGAATGGTTTGAAGGCTCTGCACTAGGCATAGAACAAGGCATCACAGCTTTGCCTTTTGCACCTAAGGTTAAGGATTTGGGACATGTTGCAATTACACATTCTAGCGACTCTTGAGATCGTTTGGCCTGGAGGCAAGCAAACCTAATTTCACTATCAAGAGGTTTGTTAATGAAATCCTCTTCGACAATCTCACGGAGACATTCTAGACTATCCTTAAGGTGAGCACAAGAGTCATGAAAAGCATGTTCATTATTCCTAAGATGAGGAGGAATATATTTAAGTGTCACAGTGTATTTGCAGTCTAAGGGTGACTTTGAGACAACATTCTTATTGAAAACAAGTGGTAGTTTCCCATTTCCCGACTTCTCGATTCTCAATTTCTTTTTGTAAAGACGTTATTTTTTCGTTGTTTTGGTCACGGGTGACTTTTATTGAATCATATAACTCTTTAAAATGTCTATTAACTTTTTCATTTTCTTCTAGAAAACTCTCGTTTTCCTTTTGTAAGGCATTAACTAAGTTTTGAAGATGAAAAGTTTGAGAATTCTGAGAATCTAAAGGAGGAGGCATTTGGGAGCCTGTCATATTGTTCTTTTGACCCTTTAATTGAGAGATTTGGGCTTTCAACTTTCTGATCGTGTTGCAATGAGCTTGAATCTGTTCATCACGTTTGTTAATTTGAAAAACTGCATCAAACTCTGGAGCATCTGAGGATGTCTTGATATTTGAAGTTTTGACATTTTCTTTAAGATGTTGATATTTTAGTTGTAAATTAAAATGCCCAACTTCTAGTTTAGAAAAATGTTTAACCAAATTGTCGTGATCATCCAGTTCAATTTTCTTAGTTAATTTGAATTAGTTTTTCAAGCTCAATGACACAATCATGGGAGACTTTCAGGGAACAGATAATTCATGAAATTGAGAAGCATTAATAGAACAAGTTGTAGCAGTGAAAAACACATCTTGAGCAATACATTCGGAAATCATATTCTCATTCAGTGTATGCAAGTTCTTCCTTTCAATCTCATTATATTTTAATGCTCGCTCATAGTCACTAACCTCAACTATCATAGCATCAAATTCCTTTTCCATTTCTTTAATATCTGAATTCATTCCCTTTTTAAGACTCTCAAAGTGATCTTTTAGTTGTTTAAAGAAAGGCATGACTTCAGTTAAATAACATTCTTTAGTTTGCTCAAAACCTCTTTCTCCTTCGGTTATACCAGTGGGTGTGATCCTTTTCTTGCAAGTTTTCTCAAAATCAACAAATAGTTGAAAGATAACATATTGACTGATTAAGGTCTTGCTTTTAGTGGCAATTGTTCTAGGAACTAGATGCATTGGTGTATTTGGAGGATACACGATCGCTCTAGGCATTTTCCAAAGGGGGGGGGTTGGTTTCAACAATATTTTCAGCTTTCTGCTTATCTAAATCCATTTTCCGGAACACTTGTTCGGGAGTTAACAATGTCTGAGGCTTAAACTTGTTTAAGGCAATCCAATTCTCCTTTTGTAATCATGGGGTGTGATGATTACTTTCTTTTCTGTACATTTTGGATCAGCTAGTTTCTTGTTTAACTTTTCCCTAGTGATTTCATCAGATTTCTTATCTTCCTCTGTGCACTCAACGCAACTAGGTTTCTGTCTAGGTTTAAGGATTTCCTTGCCATCATAAAGAACCTTATGAGCATTTCTAGCCTTTTTAATGACCTCTGGATTTGGTTCCTCAACAAGGGGAATGCTATGCTTATCGCTTAGGACTCTATGCTTAGTGATCATGTGAACAGTCTGAATGGTGTTTCCTTGTACGTACAACTTATTTTCAAGCTTGTTTTTCAAGGTTTTTAGATTAGAAAAATCATTCAAAAGTTTTGATTCCTTAGCACTGAATTCTTGCTTAAGCATTTTAACATTTTCTTGAAGTTCTTGTTTTTGCTTAGCAGTTTTTGAAAGTTTTTCTTGTAAGGATTTTAACTCTTGTTTTAATACTTCTTCTCTAAACCTACTTTTTCTAATAGTTGTACGCATTTGGTCATCCATTTCCTGCTCACGGGTGGTCAACTCAAATTTTGCACGTTGTTCATAAATAGCAACACGTTCTTTATAGGCATTCAGTTCGAGATAACAGCATCATCGGGGCACATGCAAGTGTATTCATCAAAATCATAGTCATTGTTGACTGCAGAAGATGCATCACTTGATACAATTTCACTTTCACTTTGTTTCACATATTGATCATATGGGACAACATTGATATTACCCATGTTTTCAATATTTGATTCAATAGTTTCAGTTGATTGTACTTTGTCATGCATCTTTTGTGAAGATCGTTGTAAGCTCTTAGACGAGGTCTAATATTATATCTAGGAACACATAATAATGAAAGCGGAATATTCAAACATAGAATCAACATTATTATGAACAAGGTTTTTTATTATCATAAACTAACTAACTAACTATAATAAAGATCAAAGACTTGATCTAACACTAACTAACTAAACCCTAGGCGTTTTCCCAAATCCCTACGCCTAGGTTCCCACACACACACCCCTTTAGACGTCTACATCTTGTACGTACTCTAAAACTAATGACCCTATGTCTCTTTATATACTAGAGACATCTAGGGTTTACAAGAGGAATCATAATACAATTAGGAAACTAAATATTCTTTTAAGCATATCTTCTAGAATCTTCCAAATCCTCCATCTTTTGGTAGTTTCCGTCTTGTCACTTTTAGTCCTTCATGTTTCATTCTTCTTGTTTTGTATCATCAAATCTATAATAGACCCAACAATCTTCCCCTATTTGATGATGACAAAACAAACACGATTCTTGAACGAACTTCCCTAGACGAAGTAGCAGAAGTTGAGATAATTAAATCTCACCATGAATGAAACAATCTTGTCTTCCATACTTCCCCTTGACTTGAACATGTCACTCAAACATCTCTTCCCCTTTTTGTTATCAACAAATAGAGAACATATGCAAACTTGATCTTGACCACCACGAACTAATATCATACTTCCAATCTAAGAATTCCAATGCTTTAAATCGCCTACCATTACGCATCATAAGAAAAATGGATTCAAAACAGTAGAAAACTTCAACTAGGAGTAGTAATAATAATCAACAATAGTAAAAATCAAACACTTCCCCTTGAGTGATGCATGTATATCAATTATTCTTCAAAATCTGTAGGCTTTAAGTAATGATTACTTGTGAAGAAAACCAAATATAACGAACTTGATGAAGAAGTAAAATTTCTCAAACTTGTGTCTTAAATCTTGTACTATCCACGGAACTCCATACTTATACGAATCACCAAATATAAGTAGACCGCAATCCCTTGACAAAAATCCTCAACTAGTATGAGACACTGAGCACTACAATGTAACTCCTTCAAGTGATAGCCAATGTGTGCATAGAGCATCATAAGAAAAATCACACATTGCTAGATTCATCAAGCTATATGATAAGAACACAAACTAAGTAATTCCACTTCACCTTCAAATAAGTGATAAATAATCCTCTTCGTAATCAATTCTTCAATAAATCTCCAAAACAAGCCTTTTTAAATCATTTTAAGAACATAAACTTCTTCCTGTGTGTGTGAACAATAACCTGTGTGTGTGTCGTCCAAAAACTCCATAACAATAATCATGCTCGACTTCCCCTTAAATCGAAAACCATGAAAAGCAGTACTTTTAAATTTAGATCAGCAGTACTTTCATTCAATCAGCAGTACTTTGTATATTCGAGCAGTACTTTCAATTTAGCAGAGCAGTACGTTTAAACATAAGCAGTACTTTCGAGTTGAATCTGCATTACTTTAAAAAATTCCAACAGTACTTTCGTATATAAACTGCAGTACTTTCATTAACAAGAGTAGCAGTACCTTCGAGCAAGCAGTACTTTGCGTAATAGCAGTACTTTAACAAACATGCAGTACTTTAAAATCTGCAGTACTTTGAAAATACACAGCAGTACTTTCAGCAGTACTTTCACATAAATTCTCAGATGGAAGATCCCTTCGGTGGAAAGTTAGATTGATATATAGAGAACATCCACCCAAACTTTCGTTACGATCCAACGGTTAACGAAAAAGTTATGATCGTTTCAAAACAATGTTGTTGTAACCTTACGAAAAATCAGCAGCAGACTTCGACTGCTTATAAATTTTGATTGAGAGCTCCCATTTACAATCCCTTCGGTGAGGTTAAAGATAGATATACCAAGAAGCTCCAGTTCAAATTTTAGCTCGATCCAACGGTTCATTAAAAAGTTATAACGTTTTTAAAACAGTGTTGCAGAAGTATTACGAATTTTTGACAGCTTCGAATTTTTCTTCCTTTTTCTTCAAGAAAACCTTGTAGATCCCTAGATATCACGAGCCCCAGGCTCTGATACCACATGTGAAGATCGTTGTAAGCTCTTAGACGAGGTCTAATATTATATCTAGGAACACATAATAATGAAAGCGGAATATTCAAACATAGAATCAACATTATTATGAACAAGGTTTTTTATTATCATAAACTAACTAACTAACTATAATAAAGATCAAAGACTTGATCTAACACTAACTAACTAAACCCTAGGCGTTTTCCCAAATCCCTACGCCTAGGTTCCCACACACACACCCCTTTAGACGTCTACATCTTGTACGTACTCTAAAACTAATGACCCTATGTCTCTTTATATACTAGAGACATCTAGGGTTTACAAGAGGAATCATAATACAATTAGGAAACTAAATATTCTTTTAAGCATATCTTCTAGAATCTTCCAAATCCTCCATCTTTTGGTAGTTTCCGTCTTGTCACTTTTAGTCCTTCATGTTTCATTCTTCTTGTTTTGTATCATCAAATCTATAATAGACCCAACATCCATTTTAGACCAATGACGTAGACCCCTGTTGGTCTTTCAACCAGTTCCCATACTTCAAGACGTTTGAATTGGTTGAGTTCTTCTTGCATGGATTCAATCCAGTTATCTTTTGTCATTGCATCCTTAATGTTTTTGGGTTCAGTTTGGCAGACAGTGAGTGCATAAATGCAATGTTCACCGTCTGTGTGAAGACGTTGTCTCGTAACGACTGGTTGATTCGGGTTGCCAATAATATTTTCTAGAGGATGGTCTTTTGTCCATCTATGTGTAGAGGGTTGATGTTGGTATACGTTGTGAAAATTTTGAGGATTCAAATGACTTGTTGATGATTCCACGACATCAGGTGCAGCAGTTTCATTAGAAAATGGGTTAAAGAATGCATTTGGATCAAAATCTGCAGGTGGGGGTACTTCATTAAGAACATCATCAGCCGGTTCATCATTGTTGGAAGCGGTTTGTTCAACTGTTGTGTTGGATTCAACTGGTGGTGCATCTTCAACAGTAGTTGTTATAGCAGGTGTATCAGGTATTAGAGTATTATCAGGTTGAGCAGCGGAAACAGCGGATACACCTGGAGCACGTTCATCAATATCGTCACTGAACATAGGAGAAAATAGTCTTTCCATTTGTTGACGAGTAAGCTGAGGGCTTGTTTCAGCTGATGATGGGGTTTGGGGAAAGTTTAAGCGGTTGTGACCGGGTTCCAAGCTGTTATACTCAGAAGCCATTGTGAATATAAACAGAGATTGACGAAGTTTCTGAATCAGTTTCCCCCCAAACTGACAACTGTCTTTAGCAGATTTGAAACTTTGATGTAGTAGACATTTCTTCTAACTTTTGAAGTTTTCAGTATGCAGCGGAATTTGTAGAAGAGCAGAAAACCACACAAGGTAAATCTGACTAATTGCGGAAAATCCGTTCGAGGGTAACATGCCAGAATTCAACAAGATCTTCTCACGTATGTAGACGCATCACACCAAACAAACCACGAAAGACGAAATGAAATGACTTACCCTTGAATGTTGTGGTCTTTCGGAATACTAATCACTGTAAATATGCAATAACTCGATACCAAGACCGTGTGTGAGGCATCATAACATCATATTTGGGTAACTTCACACAAGATCACCCGTGAAATTGAGACGATAACACCAAAGTGAGACGTTTGAGCCACATATCGTCTTATTTCTTCTTTCTAATTGAAGAAATTCAAGAAGGCATTGGGTTTTCGCAAAGAAGCATGTAGAAGAACAAGGAAGCAATGACCACCTACACACTCTCTCCCCCTCGATGTTTTCAATGATTCAAAATCATACATCACGTATGTTGATGATGAATTGAAGACAGCGAAACCATGTATAAGGAGACAGCGAAACCATGTATGTCCAATTAATCGAACAAGTGTGAAGTACCAAAAATATTTCGAGAGAGTCAACTGCTGATAAAACTTCTCTGTTCATTATGTTGATCATCAGCTGTGTCATTTTTGTTGGAAGTAGTTTGATCTTCTGCTATAGAAGATTCGGTTGTTGTTGTAGATTCAGGTGTATCAGAAATTAGAGTATTATCGGTTGTGCAGCGGAAACATTCGATACATCTGAAGCACGACTTTTGGTAGCATCTTTAACCAGAGGAGCAAGCAATGTTTCCAATTCATGACGATTAAGTACAATGGTGGAACAGCTGAAGGATCATGATATTTTTGACGGTGAGAAACGGGTCCTACGCTGTTTTGTAGTAGGAGCCATAGCTGTTGTACCTGCATAGAAAAATAGAAGGGGGGCAAGGAAGAGAAAAACATGGATCCCTAAGTGTAACTGGGTTCCAGATGTTAGAAGCATAAAGATGTAGTGTCAATTATCTTCTTGACACCTGAACATGCTAATTTGATGATTTCATTTCCTGCCTCAGGGATGGATGTTGTTGGTATCCCACTTGTTTTGGTGCAACTACTTAGTATCTTGCCTATAGGAATCCACCTAAGACTAATAGTTTTGAAAATCCTACCCGTTGGTATCCATCTAAGGTTAGATCTAGGGGATATTGAAACTTCTTTTGGGAAGAGTCTGCGTCCTATATGGATCCACCTATTAGGTTTCTGACATTTTACGTTTAGATCAACGGGTTTATTTCTAACTGTTTGATTAAACTTAGGTTTTGATTTGCTACTACAAGCAGTGTTCAGTAATACACCAGGTCGTGAACCTAAGATTCCATCCTTTTGGAGTAGTGCCCTCTTCCTAGCCTTTTCTAGATCAGAGTTCTTGTGCAAGTCATTAGTATCATATGAATATTGAATTTTGATGCTCGGTTTAGACATTGTGTTCGAACTAATCCTAGACGGGCCAGGTGCAACTACTTGTAGAGGTTTAACAGAAACAGATTTAATAGAAACAGGTTTAACAGAGACAGAATCATTTTTCTTAGGCCAAGAATGTGGAGTGACTGGATTTGTCAAATGATTATTCTCAACAACTTGGGAGGCAAACCATGGTTTTGAAGATTTAGAACGTTCAGATTTAAAAGCAGTTGGTTGTCTAACTACTGATTGATTTCTGATTGGTTGAAGAGACGATTTCCCCAAGATTGTTGGTTTTGTAAACTTAGTATCCACACTCTTGCCAGTTAATCTTCTCAATTTGTTTTGTAAAGCAACATGTGCAAGCCCCTTTGCTAGAATTTGAGCCTTTAAATGCTCATTTTCTTTTACTAATGTATCCACACGATTACTTTGTTCATTAGAATACTGACCATTGTGTTCTGAAGAAAAAGATTTGTTTTGTAATTTAAGTTCAAGAGAGATGCAATGTGCCTCTAGTTTTGAAAAATCTTTATGAAACTGAGCAATGGTCTTTTTGAGAAGAATGATTTCAGATTCAAGAGTTTGATTTGACGTTTCAGTTGAATTGTTAACAAGTAAGGGCTCAGACATGAGATAGTTGTCAGGACATTGTGCAACACACTGGTCAACCTCTCCTTCATTACTAAATTCAGGTTGCGCAGTATGTTGTGTCGCATTTGCAGTCAGAATATGATCAACAGTAGATTGTACCTCGACCATCTGTTCTGTGTCAGTGTCATAGGTGGGTAAGATATCTTCCTCAACCATTTGTTCTTCGTCACAGTTGGGCTCGGTGTCATAGTTAAGTATGATATCTTCTCCAGATCTGCTGCTGTCATCCTGCTTTTCCAATGCTACAACCTCATTGTCCGCATTACCGACAGATGCAGTAATCACAACATTCTCAAAGTCCATTTGAGCATTCCTTTCATGTACAACAACTCTTTTACCTTGCACGACTGTGGGATATCGGGAATTTGATGATGTCTGACGCTTGGAGTTGTTAAGTCGATATAGTGCATTTCTAATTTCCCTCCATCCTTCTTCCAATTCCGCAAATGCTTTAGCTTCTTCAAAATCATCAGTAGAAAGGTTTGGAGATGAAGGTTTTAAGCAGTAGATGGAAGGTGAGGATATTAGTGACTACTGTACACACATTTGTGCCATTGATGAATACACTTTCTCTATCCTGCAGAAGAATTAAATAGAAAAGGTGCAAAGTCGATATAGCACACACAAGGTCGATATAGTGAATTTCAATTTTCCCTCCAAAAATAATTTTGAAAACTTTTGACTCTCAAAATTTGAAATTCACTATAAAATTCAATTCTAAGGTGATAAGAAAAATTTGAGTTATGACAATTTTGACGCCAAATTTTACCCGAAAAATTTGAATTTGGGCCAAAAAATTTGAATTTTTGACCAAAATTTTCACAGTTAAACCAAAATTTGAATCTCGCGTAAAAATTGAACATTTAGTCTCCCCTAAAATTTTTTTTTTTTTTTTTAGGAGTATGTGAAAGAGATAAATTGAACAACCAACCCTCAAGTGAGGGTTTACATGAGGTATTTATAGGAGGGAAGCTAGGGCAACACTCCTAGTTCCCATCCTTTTCATTACTGGACTAGGCCTATGGGCCTTCTACATAAGCCTAAGGCTAATTACTAACATAAAGGCCATATTAAGCTAACTATTACATATAAATTACTAACACTTGAATTAAGGTTTAGGAGTGATTCCAACAATGTTTCATATTCCCTAAGCAAACACACAAGTAAATTAGCCGGACATGGGAAACATGCAAGCATACACACAATTAATTGAAGACATACTTGAATTAATGAAGTAAAACACTTATCTTGATGTAAGATAGGGTATGGAACCCTAAAATACTGTACAAGACAGCCTTGGTTCGGTTTAGGTTTTTACTCCAAAAGACTACACACTGAAAACTAAAAAATTCGGATTCTATATATAAGATTACAAATGCGACGGCGTCACCCTTTGATTTGTGACGTCGTCGGGTCGCCGTTATTAGGGTTTCGTCTTGGCCACGTTAGTCTTGCGACGGCGTCACCTTATGCTTGTGACGCCGTCCCCTTCAGTCTCTGACGTCGTCTGGATCAAATCTAGGTCGTCTGAGTTGCGACGCCCTACTCTTTTAAAACCTGAAGCCGTCACTTGTAAATGAGCAATTTGGCTACTGAGCCATCAAAAAAGTTGTCCAACGGCGTCGCTAGTTTGTGCCTGTTGCCGTCCCCTTCAGTTCCAGCAGCCTTAGTGTCTCGATTCTTGACTTTGGCCATTTTCATCGTATATTCGCGCCTTTTCGTCCGAATAAGTGTCATTCCAGCATTTTGCCTTCAAGATACCTAAAAAGTGAAAAGGAACGATATTAAGTGATAACGGATACAAAAGTGATCAAATAAGGGCTTAAACGACCCCTCGAAAAGGTACATTTTAAAATCTTATCAAGAGAGAAAGTAAAAACAAAAAGAAGAAAGGTTAGATTAGAAGCTCCACCCCTTCCAAGGATGGAAGGGGTATTTATAGTTACAACCTACTCGTCCTCCTGTCGAACTGTAGATCAGGTATACATTGGGTAAAGACTCTTCCTTCCTCCACGGTGTTACTCTAAACTAATCTACGCTAATAACTAACTAATTAACTACTAAATAACGTAAATAACGATATGTCTACGAGCTAACATATGCTAGACTATAATTTGGGTGACCGACACTTCCTTATGGAATTTCCAATTCCTAACACCTGCTGAGATCTCGATTGTGTTATTGATTATTAATTGGATTGATTATTGATTGGATTGATTGTTGATTGGAATGTGTATTATATATCTACCTTAGTCGCACATAGCAACTTCTCTATCAGGTCCACTACTACTTTTGTAACTAAACTCTATGAACTCACCAGCGTAAGCTAGCCTTTTAGCATGTGTTCTCAGGTTTAAGGCGATAGCTCACTATTGGAAGACGCTTGGCAAGGGGTATGGTCATAGGCGACTCTGATGAACAACCGGGACCGCTTTAATTATCTCTAAGGCCTATTTGGGCACTACATTCATTAATGTAAACTTATTGTTTTCAATTAATGAATCTTATTCTAAATAAATGGAATAAAAACCATTCTTTGTACCTTATGTTGTGATACCATGATAGTAGCACCCAAAGGTTCGTATGCTTCCGCTGGACCATATTTTTGGGGTGTTACAGATTGGTATTAGAACCAAGGTTATAGAGAACTAGGTATATTTTCAAAGCCTAGACTATAACCACTTTTTCGAAAACTTAGACCTATGACCGCCACGTGCCTGCCTGCTAAGCTGAAGCCTCGCGTATGACTAGTTTAAGGATGTAGATGATAGAGAACACATTAGACGAATTGATTGATGAGATAATTAATGAGATGATTATGGCTTATTTGATGAACTGGTTGATGGGACACTTGTTGAATGTGTACCCTGTTAGTAGACGATTTAAGTCTGCCTATCTTAGTAATTCACCATAAGCATGTCCTCATGCTTATGTACTCACTATAAGCATGCCCTCATGTTCATACAAGCACAGAAAGCATGTCTTCATGCTTAAGTACGCCCAGTAAGTATGTCCTCATACTTACACACGCACTATGCCTTTCACATAGTTACGCAATTCCCTTGCATAATCTTATTAGCCAGCGTGGGGCTCGCACACTAGTATTAGCCTAGGGAATGATTTGGGATATAGAGGACATGGTGCTAGTATAACTAAGTCGGGGTATATCAAAATTCATTTAACCTCGGGTGAATATAGACTGATCACCTATATTCAACCAGGGAAAGTCGGACATGGACTGATCACCTATGTCCGAATCAGAGGTGAATTTTGTGATACTTAGGTAGTTATAACAGAATTACGTCATGGATAGAGATTGGTTTTAGGAATGATGAGCTTTAGGTGAACACACACACACTCATCGAACATCACGAAAGCCTGCACTCACACACGACACACTAGCATCGCAACACCTCTCGAACCGTAGTGTTTCTAACACCGGTATGCGTCTCCATTTATATGGAACTCCTGTTTGTCGTCGTTGAGCGTAGTTCGCCGTAAGTCGGGTTAGACCCGATTGACACCGTTTACATCCGATTTTCTTATCGTCATAAGCCTCGTCGATCTCACTAGATCGTTTGGAATCGTTTTGGGCTACCTTTGGATTTGGTCTAGACTATTTTGGATTCGGTTTTGATTTTGGTTTTTTGGATTGCTGGGTTTTGTGATTTTAGACCTGGTTCCGAGTTGTTAACTCGTCATTTGACTTTGAGTCATCATTTGGCCTCGAACTGTTATTCGGCCACATTTCGTTAGTAATCTTGATGGAATTATCATTCCGCCCCGTTTCGCTAGTAACCTTGCTGGATTGGTCGTTCAGCCTCGTGTCATTGGTAATCCTGTTACCGACACTTCTACCTCGAGTCTCATCTTGAAAGAGATAAATTGAACAACCAACCCTCAAGTGAGGGTTTACATGAGGTATTTATAGGAGGGAAGCTAGGGCAACACTCCTAGTTCCCATCCTTTTCCTTATTGGACTAGGCCTAGGCTTATGGGCCTTCTACATAAGCCTAAGGCTAATTACTGACATAAAGGCCATATTAAGGTAACTATTACATATAAATTACTAACACTTGAATTAAGGTTTAGGAGTGATTCCAACAATATTTCATATTCCCTAAGCAAACACACAAGTAAATTAGCCGGACATGGGAAACATGCAAGCATACACACAATTAATTGAAGACATACTTGAATTAATGAAGTAAAACACTTATCTTGATGTAAGATAGGGTATGGAACCCTAGAATACTGTACAAGACAGCCTTGGTTCGGTTTAGGTTTTTACTCCAAAAGACTACACACTGAAAACTAAAAAATCCGGATTCTATATATAAGATTACAAATGCGACGGCGTCACCCTTTTGATTTGTGACGTCTTCGGGTCGCCGTTATTAGGGTTTCGTCTTGGCCACGTTAGTCTTGCGACGGCGTCACCTTATGCTTGTGACGCCGTCCCCTTCTGTCTCTGACGTCGTCTGGATCAAAATCTAGGTCGTCTGAGTTGCGACGCCCTACTCTTTTAAAACCTGAAGCCGTAACTTGTAAATGAGCAATTTGGCTACTGAGCCGTCAAAAAAGTTGTCCGACAGCGTCGCTAGTTTGTGCCTGACGCTGTCCCCTTCAGTTCCAGCATCCTTAGTGTCTCTATTCTTGACTTTGGCCATTTTCATCGTATATTCGCGCCTTTTCGTCCGAATAAGTGTCATTCCAGCATTTTGCCTTCAAGATACCTAAAAAGTGAAAAGGAACGATATTAAGTGATAACGGATACAAAAGTGATCAAATAAGGGCTTACACGACCCCTCAAAAAGGTACATTTTAAAATCTTATCAAGAGAGAAAGTAAAAACAAAAAGAAGAAAGGTTAGATTAGAAGCTCCACCCCTTCCAAGGATGGAAAGGGTATTTATAGTTACAACCTACTCGTCCTCCTGTCGAACTGTAGATCAGGTATACATTGGGTAAAGACTCGTCCTTCCTCCACGGTGTTACTCTAAACTAATCTACGCTAATAACTAACTAATTAAATAATAAATAGCTTAAATAACGATATGTCTACGAGCTAACATATGCTAGACTATAATTTGGGTGACCGACACTTCCTTATGGAATTTCCAATTCCTAACACCTGCTGAGATCTCGATTGTGTTATTGATTATTAATTGGATTGATTATTGATTGGATTGATTGTTGATTGGAATGTGTATTATATATCTACCTTAGTCGCACATAGCAACTTCTCTATCAGGTCCACTACTACTTTTGTAACTAAACTCTATGAACTCACCAACGTAAGCTAGCCTTTTAGCATGTGTTCTCAGGTTTAAAGTGATAGCTCACTATTGGAAGACGCTTGGCAAGGGGTATGGTCATAGGCGACTCTGATGAACAACCGGGACCGCTTTAATTATCTCTAGGGCCTATTTGGGCACTACTTTCATTAATGTAAACTTATTGTTTTCAATTAATGAATCTTATTCTAAATAAATGGGATAAAAACCATTCTTTGTACCTTATGTTGTGATACCATGATAGTAGCACCCAAAGGTTCGTATGCTTCCGCTGGACCATATTTTTGGGGTGTTACAGATTGGTATTAGAGCCAAGGTTATAGAGAACTAGGTATATTTTCAAAGCCTAGACTATAACCACTTTTTCGAAAACTTAGCCCTATAACCGCCACGTGCCTGCCTGCTAAGCTGAAGCCTCGCGTATGACTAGTTTAAGGATGTAGATGATAGAGAACACATTAGACGAATTGATTGATGAGGCTTATTTGATGAACTGGTTGATGGGACACTTGTTGAATGTGTGCCCTGTTAGTAGACGATTTAAGTCTGCCTATCTTAGTAATTCACCATAAGCATGTCCTCATGCTTATGTACACACTATAAGCATGCCCTCATGTTCATACAAGCACAGAAATCATGTCCTCATGCTTAAGTACGCCCAGTAAGTATGTCCTCATACTTACACACGCACTATGCCTTTCACATAGTTACGCAATTCCCTTGCATAATCTTATTAGCCATCGTGGGGCTCGCACACTAGTATTTGCCATGGGAATGATTTGGGATATAGAGAACATGGTGCTAGTATAACTAAGTCGGGGTATATCAAAATTCATTGAACCTCGGGTGAATATAGACTGGTCACCTATATTCAACCAAGGAAAGTGGTACATGGACTGATGTAGGATCGATATATTATTGTGTTGATGATTCGGGTGGTCTTGGATGATTGAAATACATGTTATACATTTTAGAGAGAGAAAGTAGAGAGAGAGGGTGTTCTTGCTAGAGGTTTAAACAAAGGAAATGTTAGATTAAAATGAAGCACCACCCCTTCCATGGATGGAAGGGGTATTTATAGTTACAAGAAATACGACCTCCTATCGGCCTGTGGATCAGGTATACAGTGGGTAAAGACCCGTCCTTCCTCCACGATGTTGCACTAAGCTATACTACGCTACAAAATAATAAATAAACTACTAAATAACATAACTAATGACAAGTCTACGAGCTAACTTAAGCTAGATAACATTTGGGGTGACCGACTCTTCACTATGGAATTTTCTAATTCCTAACAATCTCCCCCTAAGGGAGGTCACCCCATGTTTTACATTTCGAATCCTAGCATTCTATTCTTGACTTTGTTCTTGAGCTCGTAGACTTCAATTCTTCAATTCCGCAATATTTGTGCATAAGCAGTGCAACTTCAAAGTCCGCATAGATTTGTACTTTTAGTGGAGGCCTTTAACTGATCCACATCTTTGATGATCTTCGAGCTTTCTTTGAGATCATCAGCCACAGTAAATCTCTGGATCACCCTTTATTGTGTTGCCATCATGTGAAGTTGTGACTTATGGACCGACATGCTCACACTTTTGAATCATGACATCTTTCCATCAGAGTAGCGGAAGCCTTACTGGTTCATGATATTTGCAAAGCGAAGCGAAGCATAGTATGAAATATCGAGCCGGTTATGTAGATATGCATCAGTCATGATTTCTTCAAATTAAGTGTGGATGCTGTAAGCATGCGGCTTTGAATTGACTCCTCAATTCTGATCAGCTGCAACCGTCCAAATGTACCTGCAAACAACAGTTAGCAATAAAACACACGAAAGTGTCTTTGATCACTTTCGTTGAATTGAGGTACACGGCCCACGGTTCCCCGTTGATCAGTACAAGTACTGCCTGTGATCAGGTATAATTCCGAAGAATCTCCTTGACAGGGTTTCGCAGCTGTTCTAGCCATTCTCAAACCGGAACGTCTCAAAGAAGACAACATGGAGTGAGTGAACCAGCGAATTGGGATTCACTGATTGATGAAAAATGATTTGAAAAACAATTGTGTATTGCATAGAAGAAAGAGTTTTGCAATACAACGAAGGTTTTATGAGAAAGATCAATTTTCAATCAAAAATACTTTTTGTATTTGAAAAGAGTACACATTCGACGTGCTAGAGAAAAGAAGAATTTTGCACATCGAACGGTTTTTCCAAAAGTATTTTTTTCAATCAGAGATACTTTTTGAATTTGAAAACATAAGTACACATTCGACGTGCAAGACAAAAGAAGATTTGCACATCGAATGGTTTTTCCAAAAGTATTCGTCAATTCCATTCCTGGACCAAGGTTGATTCAAGAGTGAATCGCCCCATCGTTTCTATCCAGTTGTCACAAGTTTGATCTTTTGGAAAGATCTCACATGTCACCCACCAAGAGCTTGTTTGATGTTGGCTCTAGAAGGATTTCCATCTTCATCGTGAATACTTTTACATACCACTCAGATGTTCTGGCAATACCACAAGGATAATGCGTAGGACTCTTAATATAATCTTACTTTCCACATTGTGTGAAACAGCAAGTCTTCATTAATTTTGTGTCCTAATGAGATATTGTGGATGATCTCTTGGCTCTAGACTCAATCGTGCACATTTGGTTCCTATGCCGGAGACTAGAGAGAGGGTCTCCTTCTTCAATATCAACTATCTCTAAAAGAAAGTCGATAGATTATGTAGGTTCCCTGTGAGAATGAAACAAGCCCTTTTAAGAGGAACTTGAGTAGCTTGGGAAGTTTAGTGCAGTGCGTCACTTGGTCCATGACGTCTTGTCTTCAATACCGGAGTTACCTAAGTAACCACCAGTAGCATATGTATTGAACCCGGTTTCTGCCCTAAGGTTGAATTATTGGAGGGCTATTTCTTTTCACCCCTTTTCACATTCAATTCTTTTTCATTCTTCAACCCCTTCCGTGCTTACCGAGACTTCATAACTAGAACCTTGTTGGGTTTATTCCAATACTAGCTCTGTCTCAGTCCGCACTCTTCCCGTATCTCACTTTTCTCCTTTTTTCAATATACCTAAGGACTCTACACTATCTAGTGGATTGTCCCTGGGTAGATCCCTCCGGCTCTGGCGGATCGTGGGAACGAATACCTAACCTAACCATCCTTATAACACCATGCATAAAGTAAATTGTTCGGTCTTTTGGTATTGTTCTTTCCTTCATGAAACCAATCGAAAAATCATTTGGAAAAACAATCAAGGTACTTGTGATACGAGATCAAAGCATTTTGTACCTTAATAGTTTTGATCATTTTAGAAATGCTCCCCCTCAACATGTGCATATGATATTGAAATTGTTTGGCACATGGAGGCAAGAGTTCTTTGAAATAATTTCTTGATCATATTTTCCTTAGAAAAAGCCATTTGAATTTCTTTGGTAAATTCTCCCCCTCAATATGTGCATAGGATAAGAGAAATCATTTTAACACATGGAGGCAAGAGTTCTTTTGAAGCACATCCACGAATCACAAAAGCCATTAAGAAAACCATTTGAAAACTCAATCAAGATACTTTATAAGTCTCTTTAAAAAAACTTTTTGTACCTCGATAGTTTTGCTCCCCCTCAATATGTGCTTCGAGATTCGAAAGCGTTTAGCACATATGAGAGAGCAGCGCACAATTAAATAAAAAAACGATCACCTTTTATCAAATTTCATTATTAAATCACAAATTCTCCCCCGATCAAAAATATCAAACCCTTTGAGATTTTGGATCCCAAGTGATTTAATTAGGTTTAGAAAACATGGGAGAAAATGTGGCCTTGTTGAAATACTCATCTGGTTTTTGGATAAATCCTCCTCCTCAACATGTGCATTGTGTATTTGAAATCGTTTGGCATATGGAGGCAGGAGTGCCTTTGAAGGACTAAAACCAATTCCATTAAAGCAGATTTGAGATTTAAATCACGATCTCTCACCCGATCAAAGATTTCAAACCATTTGAGATTAGTGATCCCAAAAGATTTAAATAATTTAGAAAATTTTGGGGAAAGATGTGGCAAGATTTAATTTTGACAAATGACAGATAAGGACCATTTTAAAACATTAAAGATTGTTAGTGTCAGGTATGATTGTTTTAAAAGACCTTTAAGTAAAATAAAACAATTTCACAATCAAACAAGAACAGAAAAAATTTCATTTTGACAGATCTTTGAGTTTTAAAGAAAATCATACCATAACATAACATTAAATCTTTAGATCACCACATTTTAACGTACAAAGCGGAACTTTTGTGAAGAAATATCGTTTGAAAATATTTTATTTTAAATCACTATCCCCCTCAAACCATGACATAAGTCAATAGTTGAGTGACTTAGGTTTTGAAAAAAAAGAAGTCCGGTGATTTTCAAAATTTAGTTCAATTTATTTTCAAAACAATATTTTCCATTTTCAAAACAATTTAATCAAATTATTCAAAATTGTTTAAAAATGGTATCCTGCACAAAGATACGTTAGGTGGTTGACAAGCTTCCATTGTTGTTGCTGTAGGGTTTGGAAGAAAAACCGTCTGCAGATGCAGTGAGACTTCTTTTTACGTTGCATTTTATAATGCCAACTGAGGTCCAATTAAGCTCCGTTTCTTCAATCACTTAGAAGAAAACCATCTGCTGATGCAGTGAGACCTCTTACGTTGCATTTATGCCAACTCTCCATTGAAGTCAAATTAAGCTCCGTTTCTTCATTTGTCGACCCAAGAAATCGTTACCCTTTCCTTTCGGCATCCAATCATATTCATCTGTGGGATCCGGATCGGGAACATTCTTATACCCAATATACCTGCATACGTTAGTGAACACACATACAGATATATGGTGGTCGACATCACCCAAACAGAAATCGACTAATAAAAGTCAATGCAACATATCAATCAGATCATATAAATGTATGGGAATAATGTGTACATCAAACTCTAATCATCTAATCCTAGCAATCATATCCTAGGAACCTAGTCCTTCAACATAGGTTAACATCATTTTTAATTAAGCATATTAGGATAATTAAGAAAGCCCGTTAGACGATGTAGATTTGAAAAACATTATCCCCCTCAATCCATGACTCATTTTATGAAAAGTTTAAAAGTGCTGAAGTCATTGATTGAGTTTTCAATTTATTTCGAAAACTCTGAATAAGATTGATTTTTAAGCAACTCATTTACCACCATTTTTGAAAACAACAAATATTTTTCTGAAGAATTTTAGACGGAAAAACATTTGTGTAGGAACAGCAGTCCTTCGACATACTTTCCTCAAATAGTTTTAGGATAAGTGCACGAAATATTTGAAAAATTGTTTAGCGCAACACTTTCCTTCCTTTAAAGAGCGGGTTGCTATCTGAAATAATAGCAAGCCATGGTTTAAGCACGGGTTACAGTCTGAAATAACTGTAAGCCATAGTTTGAGACATGTTTAGAAAAAGAATATTTACACCTCCTGCTCGAACTTCATCTATGGTCCCGTGCCATTATTGAATGACATTTCTAAGACCGTAGATGTTATCGATACCAGAAGACATGTCATAGAAAAACATATTTTTGGTCTTTTTCAAATTTTCTGATTTTTTATGGGTTTTTGATGGTTTTATAATTTTCTATTTTCTTTTTGCTGGTTTTATATTTTTGTATTTGGTTTTTCTAATAAATATATACAAGGATAGAGAAGATGATATAGTTAAAGAAGATGATGATATGAGTACCGAGATAAGGATATCAAGCAGCCTCGTTGAAGAAGATAGAAGTCATCATCTCTTAAACATTCACCACCAAAGCTTCCAAGGCTCCAGAATAGAAGATGGAACATGAGCCTTTGAGAAAGAGAGACTTTGGCAGCTTCCCCCCAAACCGAAAATCCATTAGATGAGCAGATTCGAAGCTCTATTTCAAGCCTTCCTTAGCCAGGTGCACAGAGAGGCACACCATTATCATAAATCCATCTGATCCTTTTAAGACCGATAATCGAGATTCTCCATTCGGGGTTATATCATCCAATAGAAGAACAGCAACGTATCATCCCACTTTTAAATAATCTTCTCAAATTTCCTTTCCACTGAAGTCTGAAGCGATCCATTCCAAAAAGGTGTCAAGAGACCACTTCCCCCACGTAGTTGAATTGATGCAGTCAGTCTCTTTGTATAATGCTCACGAACTCTCCCAAATACACATCATGAGGGGAATGAAAACACCTTCCCATGTTCACATTTTTCTTCCCGGATGATCGTGTATGAAGCTCAAGAACCCGAAGTACACCAATACCCAAGAGCTCTCCCGAATACACATCATGAGGGGAATGAAAACACCTCCCATTGTTCACATTTTTCTTCCCTGATGATCGTGTATGAAGCTCAAGTATCCGAAGTATTCCAATACCCAAGGAAGGAATAACTGATAACATTGAAGAAGCAAGCCAAGTCACGATTATCTCTGCGGATGGCAATCTCTGCGGATGTCAACTCCGGAATAAGTGATTATATATCTGAATCACTGATTAAGCCCTCAAGTGAAACAACTGAGCCCCCAATGTACACAATTCTCTCTCCTCTGATGATTGTGATAACATCGAGATCATCACGCACTTGTGTACCTCTTTTATCTTCAGAAACTAACTCTTCCATCGCTTCCCCCACATAGTTGGAATAAGAATACTAAACGCCTTGATGAGTAAAACCTTGAGTTTCTCTGCGGTCATGACATTTGTTTTCCGGGATATCTTCAATCACTTAGAAGAATTAAGTTCATCAAGTTTACTCGCCATGAGTCAAACCTTGAGTTTCTTTGCGGTAATAACATTTGTCTTCCCGGGATATCTTCAATTTCTTAGAAGTGTTAAGTACATCAAGTTTACTCGCGTTTAGATGCTTGTCTCCTTCCCCCTTTCTGGTTTTGATACTTCAGAATCAGCAACTCTTTGAATGCCCAAATACTTGAAATTTGTTGAGAAGATCGTTTGAAGTCTTTGTGAGAATCAACATGCTGAATAATGTGAGCAAGTCTAATTGGGGATTAAATTTGACATATCACATTCCCCCAATTAGTGCTCTCCCCTAGACCGACAATCTTTTTGATAAATGCCCAGATTAAGAAGAAATCTTTAGATCATTAAATGCAAGAAATGTAGAACAGACTGTAGACTCGACCTTCTTCAAGATTGTCCAGTTGGGGAATAGATAATTAACATCTTCAACTCACACCAAAAAGCATCCCACCAAAAAGCATCCCAATTAACTTACATCTTGCAAATCCCCTTAACTAAAATCCCTCCCAATCAAACAAGAACATAAAGATGTTCATCAAGGAAATCATCAATCAGGCCGCAACGAACACACAAGATGGAAACACCAAACTACCAATCACATCAAACAAGAACAGAGAGATTGTTCGGAATCATCATGTTGGTGTATACTGTGAAGCATTAACCGGAAGCACTTTGTCGATAAACTCATCAATCAGAGTGAAGATGTCAACCAACGGCTCTTAGAAGAGAAAAACTCCATGTGAAGATGACCCGATAAGAAGAAGCTCGGTTCTTACATGAGTTTAGAGCCGTATGACCATTTATATTCTCTAATATCAATCAACAATGCAAAAAAAATTCACACTTCTTCTCCCCCTCAAGAATTGCATACGGAGATGCCATTCTTGATTAAATAAGTGAATATCTTAACCAAATGTAGTCTATTCACACTTCTCCTATGCAACATTAGCACATGATGTCTCCATCTTCATTATAGTTGAGCAAGTGGAATAAGAAAACAATCAACGGTAGCCCACTTGTGTAATCGAAAGCACATGGAAAAACCATGAAGCATGTTGATGAGAATGGTCATAATAGAGAAGATTTCTCTTCTTCGAAGATAAAGCGCACCGACACGCATTTTCTTTTCTTTGAGGTACGAGGCTTGAACAGTTGTGTTCAAACGTCATAAGAAGATTTCTCTTCTTTAGAAGATAAAGCGCACTGACACGTACACTTTTCTTTTCTTTAGAGAACGAGGCATGAACTGTTGTGTTCATACGTCATAATCTCTCTCTTTTCATCTCTCTTAGCAAAACATGTAATCAACCCCATTATCATTCAGTAGGCTCTTTGCAGTGACAACTGATGGAGAAAACCCAATACGATGAATTTGACTCTGAAGTAAACTACCCCGAACTCGTGACTTAAACTTGCACATATGAAACAAAGAGCGGTGCCGATTTCCATTAGCATCTCTAAGTACTCTCTATGTACTCTATACTCTTCAACCAACCAACCATCAAGTATAAGACGTACATTACCTCTTGAAAATCCACAATTAAATATGACACTGAGCACTACAACGTAACTCCTTAAAGTGATAGTTATTTTGAGGTGGTATGAGCCCAATTCCCCCAAGTGGTAAAAGAAAAGGTAAAAGACACCCAACAATAACTAGATTTCCAAGTCTTCGTTTTTGATAATAAGCTCGAACAAGGATCATGAAGAATCTTCATCCAACCATCCCCGATACCTTCAGATACTAAGTACACTCGCCTTTGATATTTCACTTCAACCTCAAATGAATAATACTGAATTAACGCCGTTGTCACATCTTTTGATTAAAAGCTCAAATATAGCCTCCTTTGACTTTTTAAGTGAACTATGATAATGGTTTCATCCCGACCATGGTTTAATGAGCATAACCCAGTAAAACTTTGAAGTAACCAAACCGCCATGACGAATATCCAAATACACATCCAATTCATGAAGTACACCCTTTTATCCTTTCTTCGAAACAGAACCCGTAACACCAGCATCAGAAGACCCCGAGATACGCTTTCCTTTCTCCAAGATGGTTCCATCATCATGGAATTTTACAATTCTATAGTTTAAACCGAGAAATAGTTTCTTTCGCGGGATTTTACAAAACCAAGAATAAACCGTATGATAGTTCCGGAAATGCACTTTACAATTACCAGGATGTTTCCATTGTCACGGGATTTTACAGGTCTATGATTTAAACCGTGAAATAGATTCTTTCGCGGGATTTTACAAAATCAAGACAAAACCGTAAACAATGTCAGCTTGAATGTGTTGTGACAACATTGGTTTATGTGAATATCTGTTTTAGGGGAATATGCAGCGGTTCATTATCCAATATCAACAGTATCATCAACCATCCAATAAACACATTGGAAAACACATCATTCACGCATTCTGTCGGCTATTGTAGTGACCAGATGGAGAAGTAAACCCGATATACCAAACTTGATCAAGAAGTAGAAATCCCCAGATATGTTACTTAAACTTGTACTAATCCTCGTGAAAAAGAAACGGTGTACCCAATGTAAAAAACCTCTTGACATTCTCAACTGAGTGAGACACCAAAGTGATAGTTACGTTGTGGGTTAACCGAGAAAGAATCACAACCGTAATTAAATAGCCAAGTCTTTATCACCCTCTATACATGCCCAAACAAGTCATCTTCGTGGAAGGGTAGAAAGAAAGAAGACGAAATAAGTAAACATGCCTGGACAATTTTCACTTCAAATCCAAATAAGAGATATCTTCCAAACAACCCCGTAGTCAACATTTTCCAATAAACACCTCAAACCGCGACATAATGTTCTTTGTGAAAATGTATACCCCAAAGTATCAAATTGCACAGCGCAACAAATCATATCATCAACCCAAATCACACCATCAAATCTCATTTGGAGAAACTATAATGTACCAAGTCGCAGCTCATCATTCATCATACAAGTCCAACAGTTTTAAGACTTTGAGCCTATGAAATCCTCGTTAAACTCATTAAAGCCCATTCATAACCAATTTAGAAAATCCACTCCGACCCCATTTTACATAGAGTTTACCCAATCAAAGAAAAATAAAATATAGCCCAAGTCAAGTTTTGAATACACCCAACATCCAACATTCTCAAATCAGATCTCGGTTCACGTAATCAACACCGAATATCAGTCAAATCCGAATATTTTCCAAGTAATCATCTAATATCAAATGATTCAGTTCCAACTTAAATGATTCGGATTAAATAAAGTCATATAATAAGCATTCAGCTCGTCACACATAATCTACTACAGTCCACTGAAATTTGAGATGATACATGAATTAAATCCCCAACACACTACTCGGTCCATCAAGTGAAATACCCTCTCAACTCAAGCCCAAGTACAATACCCGCTCGGTCCATTAAATTGCATATCAAAGTTCACGGCCCAAGTCATTCTATTCACATATCAAGTTTAGCGAGGCCCATGTGAGAGAGATAAAAGACAGCCCCTAATACTTGCCCTAATAATTAGGGTATATAACACACCCATTATCTCAATCTTAACCCTAATATCTCTCCACACATCCGCCTACCACCTCTTTCTCCCAAATCTGCCTTATCACACCAATCTGAAGATAATACATCTCGTCTCCTTTATCATCCAAATCCGATTGACACAAAGCATCACAACATATGAACAATCTTAACAGTTGATCACCTTCGAGCCCACTTTCTTGTACCAGCTTCGAAGAATACATGGAGTATTCAAGGCATCATGATCTCTGATTGAGGTCTCGGGTAGGTGAAGTTTTTATATGTTGTTTCATTATCGTTTTGAGTTCTAGAACGAAACAAGAAATGATTATAACTTACTTGTTATACATCCTTTCTTATTATGTTTCGGATATTAATTAAGACGCTTTGCTTCAAAGATTGATCGATGATGGTTACATGTTTAAAAAAATCTTTAAAAGATTTGAGTAAATATTTGAACAAACTGAGATCGTATGTGAATTTGTTTAAGCGTGTGAAGATTGATTGGGTGAAGGGGTAGGATAGATTTGTAATAGGATGTTGTTGTTGGAAATTGATTCGGATCTGTTATTTACTACATTGAGTCAAAACATTTTCTTTATTCTAAAAACCAGGGACTGATGATGTGATGGTACTGAGGTCGTGGTGAAATGGTATTTGGTATAGCGGTTTGTTGTCGTGGTTAAGTCGTAGCTCTTCTTCATCATTTCTGTCAGTCAAGTAGCAATTTTAGTCAAGTCGCTACCCTTTCTAAGCACAACTCGCCACGGCCAAGTCGCCACGGCCAAGTCGCCACGACTTATAAAGACAAGTCGCTATCAGAGTTTTTGAGTCAAGTCGCTAGCCAAAGTATTTAGCCCAAGTCGCTAGCACAAGTTGCTACGACTTGTTCAGTAACAAGTCGCTAAATTGATTCATGTCGCTACCACATTTATGTCAAGTCGTCATTGACTTGAGTTGACTAAAGAGTCAACTCGCTATGTCTCAACTCACTACATGATATAAGTACAAGTCGCTAGGTAGATTGACCCAACTCGCTAGCATGACTATATGAGTTTTCCGACCACTTTCCGGCGATATTCAAACAAACCCAGAAAAGTTTTATAAAGATGCATATTTTGACCAATATTGACCAGAAAAGTGACCAGATATTCAACTTTGGACAAAGATGTGACTTGGACAAAATACTGAGACACGACAAAATACAAAACAACACAATAACTTGGACAAAATACTGACTTGGACAACATATTGAGACACGACAGATATGTAAGGATGACACCATGACAATATTTGAACCAAAACAAGATACTAAAACATGTACAAAAAACTGTTAACTAAAAGTATAATCGAAAAAAATATTCCGACCATCATAAAGTACAAAAACAGTATTTTTACAAGAATCAAAACCACAAAGAATCAAAACAACACAATAACCTTGGCTCTGATACCAATTGTAGGATCGATATATTATTGTGTTGATGATTCGGGTGGTCTTGGATGATTGAAATACATGTTATACATTTTAGAGAGAGAAAGTAGAGAGAGAGGGTGTTCTTGCTAGAGGTTTAAACAAAGGAAATGTTAGATTAAAATGAAGCACCACCCCTTCCATGGATGGAAGGGGTATTTATAGTTACAAGAAATACGACCTCCTATCGGCCTGTGGATCAGGTATACAGTGGGTAAAGACCCGTCCTTCCTCCACGGTGTTGCACTAAGCTATACTACGCTACAAAATAATAAATAAACTACTAAATAACGTAACTAATGACAAGTCTACGAGCTAACTTAAGCTAGATAACATTTGGGGTGACCGACTCTTCACTATGGAATTTTCTAATTCCTAACAACTGATCATCTATGTCCGAATCAGAGGTGAATTTTGTGATACTTAGGTAGTTATAACAGAATTATGTCCGGGATAGAGATTGGTTTTAGGAATGATGAGCTTTAGGTGAACACACACACACTCATCGAACATCACGAAAGCCCGCACTCATACACGACACACTAGCATCGCAACACCTCTAGAACCGTAGTGTTTCTAACATCGGTATGCGTCTCCATTTATATGGAACTCCTGTTTGTCGTCGTTGAGCGTAGTTCGCCGTAAGTCGGGTTAGACCCGATTGACACCGTTTACATCCGATTTGCTTATCGTCATAAGCCTCGTCGATCTCACTAGAGCGTTTGGAATCGTTTTGGGCTACCTTTAGATTTGGTCGAGACTATTTTGGATTCGGTTTTGATTTTGGTTTTTTGGATTGTTGGGTTTTGTGATTTTAGACCTCGTTCCGATTTGTTAACTCGTCATTTGACTTTGAGTCATCATTTGGCCTCGAACTGTTATTCGGCCACATTTCGTTATTAATCTTGATGGAATTATCATTCCGCCCCGTTTCGCTAGTAACCTTGCTGGATTGGTCGTTCAGCCTCGTGTCATTGGTAATCCTGTTACCGAAAATTCTACCTCGAGTCTCATCTTGAAAGAGATAAATTGAACAACCGACCCTCAAGTGACGGTTTACATGAGGTATTTATAGGAGGGAAGCTAGGGCAACACTCCTAGTTCCCATCCTTTTCCTTATTGGACTAGGCCTAGGCTTATGGGCCTTCTACATAAGCCTAAGGCTAATTACTAACATAAAGGCCATATTAAGCTAACTATTACATATAAATTACTAACACTTGAATTAAGGTTTAGGAGTGATTCCAACAATGTTTCATATTCCCTAAGCAAACACACAAGTAAATTAGCCGGACATGGGAAACATGCAAGAATACACACAATTAATTGAAGACATACTTGAATTAATGAAGTAAAACACTTATCTTGATGTAAGATAGGGTATGGAACCCTAAAATACTGTACAAGACAGCCTTGGTTCGGTTTAGGTTTTTACTCCAAAAGACTACACACTGAAAACTAAAAAATTCGGATTCTATATATAAGATTACAAATGCGACGGCGTCACCCTTTGATTTGTGACGTCGTCGGGTCGCCGTTATTAGGGTTTCGTCTTGGCCACGTTAGTCTTGCGATGGCATCACCTTATGCTTGTGACGCCGTCCCCTTCAGTCTATGACGTCGTCTGGATCAAATCTAGGTCATCTGAGTTGCGACGCCCTACTCTTTTAAAACCTAAAGCCGTCACTTGTAAATGAGCAATTTGGCTACTGAGCCGTCAAAAAAGTTGTTCGACGGCATCGCTAGTTTGTGCCTGTCACCGTCCCCTTCAGTTCCAGCAGCCTTAGTGTCTCGATTCTTGACTTTGGCCATTTTCATCGTATATTCGCGCCTTTTCGTCCGAATAAGTGTCATTCCAGCATTTTTGTCACACCCCCAAATTACCTGTTTTGCAGCGGAATTGAATACCTTGGGGGAGGACTGTCATAGCATCAAAGTTACAGTTATATCGAACGACCTAAAGTGTCGTTTGGAAAACACATCGCTTAATTTATTAAAACAATCAGAGTTTACAAAGTATTGGTCTCAAATGAAAATCAACTTGTGCGGAAATAAGTTTGTTACAATTCAAACGATGTTTTAAAGTTTATAAAACCCAAGTGAGACGCGTCGTCATCGCGACTCCATGATGTGTCCAAATGCATGCCATGAAGTGAATGCCTTAGATACCTGAGATAAAACATGCTAAAAAGTGTCAACACAAAGGTTGAGTGAGTTCATAGAGTTTGTGTTGAAATATAAAGCCTTTTCAAAATCGTTTATGCAGCAAAGGCATTGTAAATCCACCCAGTTCCAAGTTCCGCCCATACAAAACTTGCAACCTGTGTGTTCACAACCCACTGCCAAAATGTATATAGTTTATGTGCAACACATGATGTCAAATGAATTCACAATAGTACCTAACTCGACGTAGAACAATAGCACTTAATCAATAGGACTAGACTCAATGTATCAGTAGTCAACTGATTTAGAACATTATACGACGTAGAACTGTAGCACATAATCAATAGCACCTAACTCAATGTATCAGTAGTCAACTGACATAGTACTTTATTCGACGATGTATCAGTAGTCAACTGATTTAGAACGTTATACGACGTAGAACTATAGCACATAATCAATAGCACCTAACTAATATAGTACAACCTTCAGTTTTGAAACAATGGTGATCATGATAGAAGTTATCAAAAAAAAATATAAAGTACTTGTGAAAAATAATTGAGCATGTATCTCCCCCAAAATAGTACAAAACAATTGAAAGTGGGGCTATGAAAACTCACGGTAATCAGTAAACGTTTAGAGTAATTGTGAAATTAAATGAAAATAGTTTGAGCATGTATCTCCCCCAAAGAGTTTGTAAGACAAATAAGTAATAGAAAGTGGGGCTACGAACTCACCTGGTGTGATTGATATGCTAACAAAATGAAGTGCAAGAAAATGAGGCTCGGAAACTATCCGCGACCTAAAATGAATGATATGATATGTAATGAGTTATGATGTAATGTTATGCATGCATTTCGTATGTTATTTATACCATTTGCGAGTTTTGAAAATAATACTCTTCGTCGAAAAATACTCCTTTTGACGTCTTGACCGTTCTTAAATTACCTTACAAGTATTTACGTCAAAATGTCATCCTACAATAGTTTATTAATGATTTATTGTGAAATTTTAACTTTTCGTCGAAAAATCATGTCGTTGGAAATTTCATGAAAGTGACTAAAATGGCCTCGAAAAGCTAGTCGTAAAATGGTGTACGTCGAACGTTAGGAAACGAACTCAACGGTTTTGGAAAGCTTGTATCAAAATCTCGAAGTTTTGTCATTTAAGTTTTTATCCTAGAGGTCTCGTTCATAAAGAAAAACATAGGTTAAGTAGGGTGATTTTGTCCAAATGTGGTTTAAAAGTGAGTTTCGGCAAAGTTTAAGCAACCGTAAATAATTTATTACAACTCCGCTATACAAACGGTTGGTCATTTTAGAAAATATGCTTGGTGATCTCGATTTTATTAGAAGACATCTCGTTACAAAAACAGCCTTCAACATGGTCGTTTTAGTTACCGTAACACTTATCTCGTAAAAATAATATAGTTTTTCTAAAATAATAAAGTTACGGCAATTTATGAAAACGCGCATATTTTAGTCGTTTCAAATCCGTTTTCTACGTATTATACGTCCTTAGCTTCGTATCAAGTATACTAATATATTTTTGATAAGTCGAAATAATTTGTAAAGCTTAGGACTCGTTTTTGACTCGTACATAACTAAAATAGGTTGCTGAAATTTCAGAAAATATATATTTCGTCGTCAAACTTGAAAAATTCATAACTTCTTCGTTATAACTCCGTTTTAATCCGTTCAAGCGGCCACGGATTCGTTTTAAAGTATATTTTCTAATTATCAAGGCCAAAAATTCGTGCCTACAGTCGGATTTTCCAGAAAAACAAAATAAGGACAGAACACTTTTTATACTAGTCGAAAATAGTTTTTCTCGTACTAAACCTATTCCAATCCCTTCAAATCAACTCCAAAGCTAATCTAATCCTACCATACACCTTCTTAGGGTGTCATGGGTTCCTAGACATCATCAAGACCAAAATATAACAAGGGGATAATTATAGGATGACCTTTATATATATAACTCTAAAATCAATGTAAAAATGGTATAAATAAACACAAGTCTTGTATGCTTTAGCTCAAAAATGATGAGATGAGTATGAAATGAATAGGTAAGATGAAAAATAAACATGAGATGCTTACTAGTGATATGATGAGGTGATTAGAACAAAGGATTAACCTAAACACCCTAGGTTTTTATTTCAAAACCTTAAATAAGAGTGTAACTAGATTATGTTTATACTTGAAAATGGAAAACTTGATGATTTCTCTACAATCTCCTTAGGGTGCCGGTTTGGAGAGGATGAACAAAGAGAGAAGAAAACTTTTTCTTAACTTGTGAATTATTGAGATGAAATGTGATGTGAAGTGAAGTTTGTGTATAAATTTCAATGTGTAAGAAAGTTTTCCACCAAACCATAAATGCATACCCTCCCCTTGCCGGTTTTGGGGGATATTTGTTCCCCAAATATTTTTTTTTTTTTTTTTATAAAATGTATTATGTATAAAATGTGTAAGTAAAATGTAGTTAAGTATAAGTTTGTTGTAACTTGTGTATACATTTGTGCAATAGGATAGTTTTAGCTAATAAATTTTAATTGGTCAAAGAATAATATATTGAGTCATAAAAATTGTAAAAATATATTTCTTGCATAATTTGAGTGATATAATAATTATCGTGTAGTTTTTAAGAAAAACGTCGTAATAATATAAATTTAATGATTTATATACAAAAATAAATTTAGAACATTAGGTAAACTCAAAATATCATTTTTATAAACTAAATGTAAGTATAAAAATATGTCGGGATAATTTTTGGAAGTATCGGATTAAATGTTCAAAATAATAATTTACGCGATAGCGTTTATTTAATATGAAATTTACGCGTTTAATGTGAAATGCAAAGTCATGAATGAACTAACATGATGAAAATGATGCTAATGAAATGTAGACTAAACTTAGTCTATATGAAATGTCCGTGATGATATGATCATGAATTCGCCGCTAAACCATTAAGGTAACGCGAATTTGGAACACGCAAACCTAGTTTACGATAAATGATGAAATTGTGAAGCATGAATTGTTTTGAGAAATGACCAAAAATTGAGAATTGTGACAATTTTGCCTTCAAGATACCTAAAAAGTAAAAAGGAACGATATTAAGTGATAACGGATACAAAAGTGATCAAATAAGGGCTTAAACGACCCCTCAAAAAGGTACATTTTAAAATCTTATCAAGAGAGAAAGTAAAAACAAAAAGAAGAAAGGTTAGATTAGAAGCTCCACCCCTTCCAAGGATGGAAGGGGTATTTATAGTTACAACCTACTCGTCCTCCTGTCGAACTGTAGATCAGGTATATATTGGGTAAAGACTCGTCCTTCCTCCACGGTGTTACTCTAAACTAATCTACGCTAATAACTAACTAATTAACTACTAAATAACGTAAATAACGATATGTCTACGAGCTAAGATATGCTAGACTATAATTTGGGTGACCGACACTTCCTTATGGAATTTCCAATTCCTAACACCTGCTGAGATCTCGATTGTGTTATTGATTATTAATTGGATTGATTATTGATTGGATTGATTGTTGATTGGAATGTGTATTATATATCTACCTTAGTCGCACATAGCAACTTCTCTATCAGGTCCACTACTACTTTTGTAACTAAACTCTATGAACTCACCAACGTAAGCTAGCCTTTTAGCATGTGTTCTCAGGTTTAAGGCGATAGCTCACTATTGGAAGACGCTTGGCAAGGGGTATGGTCATAGGCGACTCTGATGAACAACCGGGACCGCTTTAATTATCTCTAGGGCCTATTTGGGCACTACTTTCATTAATGTAAACTTATTGTTTTCAATTAATGAATCTTATTCTAAATAAATGGGATAAAAACCATTCTTTGTACCTTATGTTGTGATTCCATGATAGTAGCACCCAAAGGTTCGTATGCTTCCACTGGACCATATTTTTGGGGTGTTACAGATTGGTATTAGAGCCAAGGTTATAGAGAACTAGGTATATTTTCAAAGCCTAGACTATCACCACTTTTTCGAAAACTTAGCCCTATGACCGCCACGTGCCTGCCTGCTAAGCTGAAGCCTCGCGTATGACTAGTTTAAGGATGTAGATGATAGAGAACACATTAGACGAATTGATTGATGAGGCTTATTTGATGAACTTGTTGATGGGACACTTGTTGAATGTGTGCCCTGTTAATAGACGATTTAAGTCTGCCTATCTTAGTAATTCACCATAAGCATGTCCTCATGCTTATGTACACACTATAAGCATGCCCTCATGTTCATACAAGCACAGAAATCATGTCCTCATGCTTAAGTACGCCCAGTAAGTATGTCCTCATACTTACACACGCACTATGCCTTTCACATAGTTACGCAATTCCCTTGCATAATCTTATTAGCCAGCGTGGGGCTCGCACACTAGTATTAGCCATGGGAATGATTTGGGATATAGAGGACATGGTGCTAGTATAACTAAGTCGGGGTATATCAAAATTCATTAAACCTCGGGTGAATATAGACTGGTCACCTATATTCAACCAAGGAAAGTGGGACACGGACTGATCACCTATGTCCGAATCAGAGGTGAATTTTGTGATACTTAGGTAGTTATAACAGAATTATGTCCGGGATAGAGATTGGTTTTAGGAATGATGAGATTTAGGTGAACACACACACACTCATCGAACATCACGAAAGCCCGCACTCATACACGACACACTAGCATCGCAACACCTCTAGAACCGTAGTGTTTCTAACACCGGTATGCATCTCCATTTATATGGAACTCCTGTTTGTCGTCGTTGAGCGTAGTTCGCCGTAAGTCGGGTTAGACCCGATTGACACCGTTTACATCCGATTTGATTATCGTCATAAGCCTCGTCGATCTCACTAGAGCGTTTGGAATCGTTTTGGGCTACCTTTGGATTTGGTCTAGACTATTTTGGATTCGGTTTTGATTTTGGTTTTTTGGATTGTTGGGTTTTGTGATTTTAGACCTCGTTCCGAGTTGTTAACTCGTCATTTGACTTTGAGTCATCATTTGGCCTCGAACTGTTATTCGGCCACATTTCGTTATTAATCTTGATGGAATTATCATTCCGCCCCGTTTCGCTAGTAACCTTGCTGGATTGGTCGTTCAGCCTCGTGTCATTAGTAATCCTGTTACCGACACTTCTACCTCGAGTCTCATCTTGAAAGAGATAAATTGAACAACCGACCCTCAAGTGAGGGTTTACATGAGGTATTTATAGGAGGGAAGCTAGGGCAACACTCCTAGTTCCCATCCTTTTCCTTATTAGACTAGGCCTAGGCTTATGGGCCTTCTACATAAGCCTAAGACTAATTACTAACATAAAGGCCATATTAAGCTAACTATTACATATAAATTACTAACACTTGAATTAAGGTTTAGGAGTGATTCCAACAATGTTTCATATTCCCTAAGAAAACACACAAGTAAATTAGCCGGACATGGGAAACATGCAAGAATACACACAATTAATTGAAGACATACTTGAATTAATGAAGTAAAACACTTATCTTGATGTAAGATAGGGTATGGAACCCTAAAATACTGTACAAGACAGCCTTGGTTCGGTTTAGGTTTTTACTCCAAAAGACTACACACGAAAACTGAAAAATTCGGATTCTATATATAAGATTACAAATGCGACGGCGTCACCCTTTGATTTGTGACGTCGTTGGGTCGCCGTTATTAGGGTTTCGTCTTGGCCACGTTAGTCTTGCGACGGCGTCACCTTATGCTTGTGACGCCGTCCCCTTCAGTCTCTGACGTCGTCTGGATCAAATCTAGGTCGTCTGAGTTGCGACGCCCTACTCTTTTAAAACCTGAAGCCGTCACTTGTAAATGAGCAATTTGGCTACTGAGCCGTCAAAAAAGTTGTCCGACGGCGTCGCTAGTTTGTGCCTGACGCCGTCCCCTTCAGTTCCAGCAGCCTTAGTGTCTCGATTCTTGACTTTGGCCATTTTCATCGTATATTCGCGCCTTTTCGTCCGAATAAGTGTCATTCCAGCATTTTGCCTTCAAGATACCTAAAAAGTGAAAAGGAACGATATTAAGTGATAACGGATACAAAAGTGATCAAATAAGGGCTTAAACGACACCTCAAAAAGGTACATTTTAAAATCTTATCAAGAGAGAAAGTAAAAACAAAAAGAAGAAAGGTTAGATTAGAAGCTCCACCCCTTTCAAGGATGGAAGGGGTATTTATAGTTACAACCTACTCGTCCTCCTGTCAAACTGTAGATCAGGTATACATTGGGTAAAGACTCGTCCTTCCTCCACGGTGTTACTCTAAACTAATCTACGCTAATAACTAACTAATTAACTACTAAATAACGTAAATAACGATATGTCTACGAGCTAACATATGCTAGACTATAATTTGGGTGACCGACACTTCCTTATGGAATTTCCAATTCCTAACACCTGCTGAGATCTCGATTGTGTTATTGATTATTAATTGGATTCATTATTGATTGGATTGATTGTTGATTGGAATGTGTATTATATATCTACCTTAGTCGCACATAGCAACTTCTCTATCAAGTCCACTACTACTTTTGTAACTAAACTCTATGAACTCACCAGCGTAAGCTAGCCTTTTAGCATGTGTTCTCAGGTTTAAGGCGATAGCTCACTATTGGAAGACGCTTGGCAAGGGGTATGGTCATAGGCGACTCTGATGAACAACCGGGACCGCTTTAATTATCTCTAGGGCCTATTTGGGCACTACTTTCATTAATGTAAACTTATTGTTTTCAATTAATGAATCTTATTCTAAATAAATGGGATAAAAACCATTCTTTGTACCTTATGTTGTGAAACCATGATAGTAGCACCCAAAGGTTCGTATGCTTCCACTAGACCATATTTTTGGGGTGTTACAGATTGGTATTAGAGCCAAGGTTATAGAGAACTAGGTATATTTTCAAAGCCTAGACTATAACCACTTTTTCGAAAACTTAGCCCTATGACCGCCACGTGCCTGCCTGCTAAGCTGAAGCCTCGCGTATGACTAGTTTAAGGATGTAGATGATAGAGAACACATTAGACGAATTGATTGATGAGATAATTGATGAGATGATTATGGCTTATTTGATGAACTGGTTGATGGGACACTTGTTGAATATGTGCCCTGTTAGTAGACGATTTAAGTCTGCCTATCTTAGTAATTCACCATAAGCATGTCCTCATGCTTATGTACACACTATAAGCATGCCCTCATGTTCATACAAGCACAGAAAGCATCTCCTCATGCTTAAGTACGCCCAGTAAGTATGTCCTCATACTTACACACGCACTATGCCTTTCACATAGTTACGCAATTCCCTTGCATAATCTTATTAGCCAGCGTGGGGCTCGTACACTAGTATTAGCCTAGGGAATGATTTGGGATATAGAGGACATGGTGCTAGTATAACTAAGTCGGGGTATATCAAAATTCATTGAACCTCGGGTGAATATAGACTGGTCACCTATATTCAACCAGGGAAAGTGGGACATGGACTGATCACCTATGTCCGAATCAGAGGTGAATTTTGTGATACTTAGGTAGCTATAACAGAATTATGTCCGGGATAGAGATTGGTTTTAGGAAGGATGAGCTTTAGGTGAATACACACACACTCATCGAACATCACGAAAGCCCGTACTCACACACGACACACTAGCATCGCAACACCTCTCGAACCTTAGTGTTTCTAACACCGGTATGCATCTCCATTTATATGGAACTCCTGTTTGTCGTCGTTGAGCGTAGTTCGCCGTAAGTCAGGTTAGACCCGATTGACACCGTTTACATCCGATTTGCTTATCGTCATAAGCCTCGTCGATCTCACTAGAGCGTTTGGAATCGTTTTGGGCTACATTTGGATTTGGTCTAGACTATTTTGGATTCGGTTTTGATTTTGGTTTTTTGGATTGTTGGGTTTTGTGATTTTAGACCTCGTTCCGAGTTGTTAACTCGTCATTTGACTTTGAGTCATCACTTGGCCTCGAACTGTTATTCGGCCACATTTCGTTAGTAATCTTGATGGAATTATCATTCCGCCCCATTTCGCTAGTAACCTTGCTGGATTGGTCGTTCAGCCTCGTGTCATTGGTAATCCTGTTACCGACACTTCTACCTCGAGTCTCATCTTGAAAGAGATAAATTGAACAACCAACCCTCAAGTGAGGGTTTACATGAGGTATTTATAGGAGGGAAGCTAGGGCAACACTCCTAGTTCCCGTCCTTTTCCTTATTGGACTAGGCCTAGGCTTATGGGCCTTCTACATAAGCCTAAGGCTAATTACTAACATAAAGGCCATATTAAGCTAACTATTACATATAAATTACTAACACTTGAATTAAGGTTTAGGAGTGATTCCAACAATGTTTCATATTCCCTAAGCAAACACACAAGTAAATTAGCCGGACATGGGAAACATGCAAGCATACACACAATTAATTGAAGACATACTTGAATTAATGAAGTAAAACACTTATCTTGATGTAAGATAGGGTATGGAACCCTAAAATACTGTACAAGACAGCCTTGGTTCGGTTTAGGTTTTTACTCCAAAAGACTACACACTGAAAACTAAAAAATTCGGATTCTATATATAAGATTACAAATGCGACGGCGTCACCCTTTGATTTGGGACGTCGTCGGGTCGCCGTTATTAGGGTTTCGTCTTCGCCACGTTAGTCTTGCGACGGCGTCACCTTATGCTTGTGACGCCGTCCCCTTCAGTCTCTGACGTCGTCTGGATCAAATCTAGGTCGTCTGAGTTGCGACGCCCTACTCTTTTAAAACCTGAAGCCGTCACTTGTAAATGAGCAATTTGGCAACTGAGTCGTCAAAAAAGTTGTCCGACGGCGTCGCTAGTTTGTGCCTGCAGCCGTCCCCTTCAATTCCAGCAGCCTTAGTGTCTTGATTCTTGACTTTGGCCATTTTCATCGTATATTCGCGCCTTTTCGTCCGAATAAGTGTCATTCCAGCATTTTTCCTTCAAGATACCTAAAAAGTGAAAAGGAACGATATTAAGTGATAACGGATACAAAAGTGATCAAATAAGGGCTTAAACGACCCCTCAAAAAGGTACATTTTAAAATCTTATCAAGAGAGAAAGTAAAAACAAAAAGAAGAAAGGTTAGATTAGAAGCTCCACCCCTTCCAAGGATGGAAGGGGTATTTATAGTTACAACCTACTCGTCCTCCTGTCAAACTGTAGATCAGGTATACATTGGGTAAAGACTCGTCCTTCCTCCACGGTATTACTCTAAACTAATATACGCTAATAACTAACTAATTAACTACTAAATAACGTAAATAACGATATGTCTACGAGCTAACATATGCTAGACTATAATTTGGGTGACCGACACTTCCTTATAGAATTTCCAATTCCTAACACCTGCTGAGATCTCGATTGTGTTATTGATTATTAATTGGATTGATTATTGATTGGATTGATTGTTGATTGGAATGTGTATTATATATCTACCTTAGTCGCACATAGCAACTTCTCTATTAGGTCCACTACTACTTTTTTAACTAAACTCTATGAACTCACCAGCGTAAGCTAGCCTTTTAGCATGTGTTCTCAGGTTTAAGGCAATAACTCACTATTGGAAGACGCTTGGCAAGAGGTATGGTCATAGGCGACTCTGATGAACAACCGGGACCGCTTTAATTATCTCTAGGGCCTATTTGGGCACTACTTTCATTAATGTAAACTTATTGTTTTCAATTAATGAATCTTATTCTAAATAAATGGGATAAAAACCATTCTTTGTCCTTATGTTGTGCTACCATGATAGTAGCACCCAAAGGTTCATATGCTTCCGCTGGACCATATTTTTGGGGTGTTACAGATTGGTATTAGAGCCAAGGTTATAGAGAACTAGGTATATTTTCAAAGCCTAGACTATAACCACTTTTTCGAAAACTTAGCCCTATAACCGCCACGTGCCTGCCTGCTAAGCTGAAGCCTCGCGTATGACTAGTTTAAGGATGTAGATGATAGAGAACACATTAGACGAATTGATTGATGAGATAATTGATGAGATGATTATGGCTTATTTGATGAACTGGTTGATGGGACACTTGTTGAATGTGTGCCCTGTTAGTAGACGATTTAAGTCTGCCTATCTTAGTAATTCACCATAAGCATGTCCTCATGCTTATGTACACACTATAAGCATGCCCTCATGTTCATACAAGCACAGAAAGCATGTCCTTATGCTTAAGTACGCCCAGTAAGTATGTCCTCATACTTACACACGCACTATGCCTTTCACATAGTTACGCAATTCCCTTGCATAATCTTATTAGCCAACGTGGGGCTCGCACACTAGTATTAGCCTTGGGAATGATTTGGGATATAGAGGACATGGTGCTAGTATAACTAAGTCGGGGTATATCAAAATTCATTGAACCTCGGGTGAATATAGACTGATCACCTGTATTCAACCAGAGAAAGTGGGACATGGACTGATCACCTATGTCCGAATCAGACGTGAATTTTGTGATACTTAGGTAGTTATAACAGAATTATGTCCGGGATAGAGATTGGTTTTAGGAATGATGAGATTTAGGTGAACACACACACACTCATCGAACATCATGAAAGCCCGCACTCACACACGACACACTAGCATCGCAACACCTCTCGAACCGTAGTGTTTCTAACACCGGTATTCGTCTCCATTTATATGGAACTCCTGTTTGTCGTCGTTGAGCGTAGTTCGCCGTAAGTCGGGTTAGACCCGATTGACACCGTTTACATCTGATTTGCTTATCGTCATAAGCCTCGTCGATCTCACTAGATCGTTTGGAATTGTTTTGGGCTACCTTTGGATTTGGTCTAGACTATTTTGGATTCGGTTTTGATTTTGGTTTTTTGGATTGTTGGGTTTTGTGATTTTAGACCTCATTCCGAGTTGTTAACTCGTCATTTGACTTTGAGTCATCATTTGGCCTCGAACTGTTATTCGGCCACATTTCGTTAGTAATCTTGATGGAATTATCATTCCGCCCCGTTTCACTAGTAACCTTGCTGGATTGGTCGTTCAGCCTCGTGTCATTGGTAATCCTGTTACCGACACTTCTACCTCGATTCTCATCTTGAAAGAGATAAATTGAACAACCAACCCTCAAGTGAGGGTTTACATGAGGTATTTATAGGAGGGAAGCTAGGGCAACACTCCTAGTTCCCATCCTTTTCCTTATTGGACTAGGCCTAGGCTTATGGGCCTTCTACATAAGCCTAAGGCTAATTACTAACATAAAGGCCATATTAAGCTAACTATTACATATAAATTACTAACACTTAAATTAAGGTTTAGGAGTGATTCCAACAATGTTTCATATTCCCTAAGCAAACACACAAGTAAATTAGCCGGACATGGGAAACATGCAAGAATACACACAATTAATTGAAGACATACTTGAATTAATGAAGTAAAACACTTATCTTGATGTAAGATAGGGTATGGAACCCTAAAATACTGTACAAGACAGCCTTGGTTCGGTTTAGGTTTTTACTCCAAAAGACTACACATTGAAAACTAAAAAATTCGGATTCTATATATAAGATTACAAATGCGATGGCATCACCCTTTGATTTGTGACGTCGTCGGGTCGCCGTTATTAAGGTTTCGTCTTGGCCACGTTAGTCTTGCGACGGCGTCACCTTATGCTTGTGACGCCGTCCCCTTCAGTCTCTGACGTCGTCTGGATCAAATCTAGGTCGTCTGAGTTGCGACGCCCTACTCTTTTAAAACCTGAAGTCGTCACTTGTAAATGAGAAATTTGGCTACTGAGCCATCAAAAAAGTTGTCCGACAGCGTCGCTAGTTTGTGCCTGACGCCGTCCCCTTCAGTTATAGCATCCTTAGTGTCTCGATTCTTGACTTTGGCCATTTTCACCGTATATTCGCGCCTTTTCGTCCGAATAAGTGTCATTCCAGCATTTTGCCTTCAAGATACCTAAAAAGTGAAAAGGAACGATATTAAGTGATAACGGATACAAAAGTGATCAAATAAGGGCTTAAACGACCCCTCAAAAAGGTACATTTTAAAATCTTATCAAGAGAGAAAGTAAAAACAAAAAGAAGAAAGGTTAGATTAGAAGCTCCACCCCTTCCAAGGATGAAAGGGGTATTTATAGTTACAACCTACTCGTCCTCCTGTCGAACTGTATATCAGGTATACATTGGGTAAAGACTCGTCCTTCCTCCACGGCGTTACTCTAAACTAATCTATGCTAATAACTAATTAATTAACTACTAAATAACGTAAATAACAATATGTCTATGAGCTAACATATGCTAGACTATAATTTGGGTGACCGACACTTCCTTATGGAATTTCCAATTCCTAACACCTGCTGAGATCTCGATTGTGTTATTGATTATTAATTGGATTGATTATTGATTGGATTGATTGTTGATTGGAATGTGTATTATATATCTACCTTAGTCGCACATAGAAACTTCTCTATCAGGTCCACTACTACTTTTGTAACTAAACTCTATGAACTCACCAGCGTAAGATAGCCTTTTAGCATGTGTTCTCAGGTTTAAGGCGATAGCTCACTATTGGAAGACGCTTGGCAAGGGGTATGATCATAGGCGACTCTGATGAATAACCGGGACCGCTTTAATTATCTCTAGGGCCTATTTGGGCACTACTTTCATTAATGTAAACTTATTGTTTTCAATTAATGAATCTTATTCTAAATAAATGGGATAAAAACCATTCTTTGTACCTTATGTTGTGATACCATGATAGTAGCACCCAAAGGTTCGTATGCTTCCGCTGGACCATATTTTTGGGGTGTTACAGATTGGTATTAGAGCCAAGGTTATAGAGAACTAGGTATATTTTCAAAGCCTAGACTATAACCACTTTTTTGAAAACTTAGCCCTATGACCGCCACGTGCCTGCCTGCTAAGCTGAAGCCTCGCATATGACTAGTTTAAGGATGTAGATGATAGAGAACACATTAGACGAATTGATTGATGAGATAATTGATGAGATGATTATGGCTTATTTGATGAATTGGTTGATGGGACACTTGTTGAATGTGTGCGCTGTTAGTAGACGATTTAAGTCTGCCTATCTTAGTAATTCACCATAAGCATGTCCTCATGCTTATGTACACACTATAAGCATGCCCTCATGTTCATACAAGCACAGAAAGCATGTCCTCATGCTTAAGTACGCCCAGTAAGTATGTCCTCATATTTACACACGCACTATGCCTTTCACATAGTTACGCAATTCCCTTGCATAATCTTATTAGCCAACGTGGGGCTCGCACACTAGTATTATCCTTGGGAATGATTTGGGATATAGAGGACATGGTGCTAGTAAAACTAAGTTGGGGTATATCAAAATTCATTGAACATCGGGTGAATATAGACTGATCACCTATATTCAACCAGGGAAAGTGGGACATGGACTGATAACCTATGTCCGAATCAGAGGTGAATTTTGTGATACTTAGGTAGTTATAACAGAATTATGTCCGGGATAGAGATTGGTTTTAGGAATGATGAGCTTTAGGTGAACACACACACACACTCATCGAACATCATGAAAGCCCGCACTCACACACGACACACTAGCATCGCAACACCTCTCAAACCGTAGTGTTTCTAACACCGGTATGCGTCTCCATTTATATGGAACTCCTGTTTGTCGTCGTTGAGCGTAGTTCGCCGTAAGTCGGGTTAGACCCAATTGACACCGTTTACCTCCGATTTTCTTATCGTCATAAGCCTCGTCGATCTCACTAGAGCGTTTGGAATCATTTTGGGCTACCTTTGGATTTGGTCTAGACTATTTTGGATTCGGTTTTGATTTTGGTTTTTTGGATTGTTGGGTTTTATGATTTTAGACCTCGTTCCGAGTTGTTAACTCGTCATTTGACTTTGAGTCATCATTTGGCCTCGAACTGTTATTCGACCACATTTCGTTAGTAATCTTGATGGAATTATCATTCCGCCCCGTTTCGCTAGTAACCTTGCTGGATTGGTCGTTCAGCCTCGTGTCATTGGTAATCCTGTTACCGACACTTCTACCTCGAGTCTCATCTTGAATCGGCTATTGGTTAGACTTCTAAAACCCTACCATTCACTCGATAATGACTTCTCGACATTGCTTCATCAACAACTCACAGTTAAGGTTGTACCTTACATGCTGTTGGTGTTGTACCTTATACTTCATCGATGCGAAACTCTTTAGTAGACCTACTTAGAGCCGTGGACATTTACTCGTGTTAAGGAATTGATCTGATATCGATTGGTAGTCGAACTTCCTTTGGGAATTAGGACTTTGGATTCGAATACGGTATCTTTCTACATTAGGTATTAAGTGCACAAATGAGTTAACCGACTGATTGCTAGTAGCAATCAACACTTTTTAACAGAGTCATACTCCAAACTTCCTAGACTTCTCGTCCAGTAGAGATTATGTGCTCAACGTAAATCTTGAAATCCTAATGAGTAACCTGAACCGTGTTCCTTGGGACAATCACCTAGTCGTTCTCTCCTCCCTCGGGAAACACCTGCTATCCTTTCGGTCCTCTTAACCGATCGATAAGCTACGCCATATACGAAACCTAGGGAGTAGATCCCGCGCCTTTACCCGAATGGTTGTTGGTAGTCCTACCCAACCCGTTCACCTCCTGCTATTCAGCAAGATTGAAAGTATGGACGATCTTGCTCGTCTCTCCTCATATAGTCATAGTAGCACTAGAGAATCAAGCTATCTTCTTTTAAGGAGGTGAGAGAGTACTCATTCCTCTCTCTCTGGTAGACTGGCTATGCTCCTATGAGCTGGTCCTCACTTCTGAGCTCTAGCTCCTTACTTTCTTTCCATAGCAGAACTCTAATCGGAAGGGGAAACTCCCCTTGGACCACTTTCTCTATCTGAGAATCATTCTGTTAGTACACACATGATCCTCCTTCAACTTCTTCCGATCCTCTTTAAGGAGGAAGTGTGATCGAAACTCTGGGTTAAACAAATAGATTTCTTCACACGTAAATGAGATCATGTGCATTAAGGAATGCTGATTTCTATCCTTTTTGGATTGAGGCAATTGCCACACACCCATACTTCGTTTATCACTTCCTAGAGCCGAGAGAATAGATCTAGATATGCTTACAGTGTATCATCTCCAGACTGATGTCTGAAGTAAGGAAACCATTCGAACATTAGTGGAACACATCGCATGCCTACCGAGTTTGGCAATGGCTGGGATAAACACCTTCCATTGGCCAAATTCTCCTATAGCAATACCTATCACTTTAGTGCTTTGAAGGCACCGTAAGAGACCATCTGTGGTCATAAGTACTGATCCAGATCGTTGGGTAGAAATGGAAATACCCAACCTACCCACCTCGAACCTGATTGAAAAGTTATCAAGGAGACCGTTCTAAGTTGAGATGGATAAGAAATCCACTCGTGAATCGTTAGGAGACACAGACAACGTAAACCTCTAGAATCTTAGAGATAACCTAGATTAAGCTTAGAGATTCACCATACGGATGTGTGAAGCATTGGTAAATGCGGAAGCTTAATCCTCACTATATCGATCTTTCTCAACATCCTTGTTGGAGTTAGACCAGTAACTCAGAACCGTTAGCTACCGTCAAGACTCAGTAATACTCCCGACATTTCGTGCGTGATAAGAAGAAGTGACTCGCCAATAAGGCAGTTGCTATCCCGTTGGGAAATCCGAACCTTTGAACGTTTAAACTTTGTTGACCCATCGAAATCGTAGACCATGAAATCGAGTGACTTTAGTAAAGTCGCATCCCTATCTTCGAAGTTCATAGAAACTCGCAGTAAGATCCTAGATTCACGAAGGGAACGTGAAGGTGAATCCCCCGTGCTTATGCACTCACCGCTTCTACACCTCAACGAGTAACTTGAATTGAATCGTGGGGACGCGATTCTTTTTAAGGAGGTGAGGCTGTGATAACTCGTAAATTCCTCAATGCGTCGTAATTGGAGAAGCATCAATTAGAGCGATCGTTTTAACTAATTTGAGATACGAGTCATATTATATATCGGTTTTATTGGAAATAATATTCTATGAGCGTTGGCATAATTCCCGAGTCACATATTAATCGTTTGCTAACCCAAACGAGAACCGAACCTAATATATCAAAAGTTTTACAAGTTCTATCTATGGTCCCTCTTGAAAGTTACATGGCCGCCCCTATAGTTTCTTTTGCACAAGAGTAGTCCCTCCTAGGACTATATACACCCATTCATTCTCACACGTCTCTCATTTCACACATCTATTTCTCTCTCTTAAATTTCACACACATAATTCTTTCTCTCTCTAAGAGATCCGGCCACCCATAATTAGGGTTCCGGCGTCGTCACAAATTCCGGCCAACTCCTCTACTTACACCACCTATCTCAAATGATAGATCGGAATCTTATAACCCCATTTATACACAACACGCGCCTCAAATCTCAAAAACGTGCCCTATATCTTGATTTCTAGATTCGGACTTTTAAGGTTTTTGATGTTAACGTTTGTTGAGGGCTTTAGCTTGGATGGTTACGAGTTGTACTCGTAAAAGACGCCATCACAACTCGTGTTCCTCTCCTTTTCTCACGGTAAAACGCACCCACTTTTCTCTTTTTGATTCGAATACATATTATTTGTGTTGAGTTTCGTGGAAATAAAAATGATGTAAACAAGTTGTTAAAAATGAATAATCATGTTTTGAAACATTTTGGTGTATTGTGGTAAGAACGAGTAACGAGTGGTTTAATCCGACTCAATTTGGACTTGGGTTTGTTGGTAGGATAGGGGTGTGTATGCGGTTTAATCTCACATTGTTTTTATTGCCCGGGTTAGTCTCGGTGTGGCTTTAACGCTGCCCAAATGGTGGTAGTGCTCTCGGCAGTCACCACCCAAATAGGGTGTGTCGATCTGACCTTGGTACGAGTCAAGAGTTAGTGTTGTTTTGTTTTTCCAACTTTGAACGAATTGCGGGTCGAGCCAAATAAAAATCTGCATGAGTATAACATTTATTTGTCTCTAATATACTATGTGTGTAAATCTTTTTAAAACTAAATTAATTCATTATAGACAAGTATTTATATGAAATATCTACATATATATGATCGTCCAGTGATAATCTTAACTGTCTAGGTAAAATATTGATGTGTATACACATGAGTTTCTTGTGAAATATTTTTGTTAAAAAGTATAAGGTACATCGGATTATAACATGACACATATTAGATTCATATCGAACTAATTATTATTGGGAAGTGAACCATGGTATCATATTGGATTATTGAACACGAGGTGATTATAAATTATTAGACTCAGGACGAATTTATCATATTCGAATCGTAATGGACCAAAACATTGAACTAGCACACGTTAAAACTAATAACGAGTTATATTAGTTATAAATTAGACTTTATTAAACGTTTTGGCCTAAACAAGTACAATATATTAAATTCGGAAATGAGTTTAATATATTTATTTCGCGATATGCCTAAGTATTATATTTTCACATTTTAACTAATAACGAGACATATATCTATATAATGTCGACAAATATGGTTTTATTTAATTATAAACCTTTATCAACTACGAGAATAACTTGTGTTTTATATAAACAAGTTAACTTTTATAAATTTGTTGGGAAATGTAATTTTGAGAAGACGGTATGATAAAGACGCAATGTTTTGGAAACATTGAATAACGGGCGTGTCGTTATAAAATACTACAATAGTATACTTTATATGACGTACCCTATTATAAACTTGTATAATTACGGGTAACGATTGTGAAACCTTTATTAATTGAGTGATATGGAAACTTATCTTTTATTATAAACATGTACGTTTAGGATTATTGGTTAAGCTTACTAATTGACCTATTTATGTGTCATAAATAATTTTCGTCAATTCCTAGTCTTTGACTAGCTTGAGTATTGTCAGTATTTCTTGACTACGTCAAAGTCTTGTCCTTTTTGGCGTGCGTTCTAGTTGGTATGTCTCGACTGTGTCGATGTCTTCTCCTCTTTCGCGTGAGTTGTACGTCGCGTCTATGTTTCTTACCACCACACAAAACGTTAAAACTAAACTTTTGAGATATTAATTATAAACTTTTGGGAACGATAATGGACTTTTGAAAGTAACGACATGAATGACCCACGAAAACTACAACACATTAGTTTCTATTGAATTCTTTATCATATGAGCCGTATTTTGAGATAATCGTATACGCATTAGGTTGCGTCACTTCTGTTCTATCGTACTCGTCGTACATTCTTCTGGATGCCATGGAGATTAGCTTTAGATGCCAGTCGTGTTAATAGTGAATAGTGCATTGCAGTGGCTAAGGTGAGTTTCATAGCCCCTCTTTTCAAAGGTTTTCATAACTATTTTGGGGGAGAATACATGTTGTTTTTAACGAACCATAACTGGATATGTGAACATTAATTAGGAATGACTGTTGTTTGGTATATTTGAATTGGTGATTGATATCTTATGTGTTTATGTGAATGCAAACTATTTCTTGGACCTGCCACTACTCTTTTGAATTGCTAATGTGTTGATTTGGAAAGGTTAGACGTGCGACAGTTGTTGACGTAAACTAGGATAGCATGTTGGATGCTATAACGTGATGCCTAGCTGTGAATGGTTATTTACTCCGATCTAGACCAAGGTAGTTTGACCACGCTACAACCGTGCTGGCTATAGTCGCTTGGGGCCCTGCTGAGATCTCGATTGTGTTATTGATTATTGATTGGATTGATTATTGATTGGATTGATTATTGATTGGATTGATTGTTGATTGGAATGTGTATTATATATCTACCTTAGTCGCACATAGCAACTTCTCTATCACGTCCACTACTACTTTTGTAACTAAACTCTATGAACTCACTAGCGTAAGCTAGCCTTTTAGCATGTGTTCTCAGGTTTAAGGCGATAGCTCACTATTGGAAGACGCTTGGCAAGGGGCATGGTCATAGGCGACTCTGATGAACAACCGGGACCGCTTTAATTATCTTTAGGGCCTATTTCTGCACTACTTTCATTAATGTAAACTTATTGTTTTCAATTAATGAATCTTATTCTAAATAAATGGGATAAAAACCATTCTTTGTACCTTATGTTGTGATACCATGATAGTAGCACCCAAAGGTTCGTATGCTTCCGCTGGACCATATTTTTGGGGTGTTACATGTCATGAGCTTAGGGAAATAATACCTGTTTTTCCTGATTAGTTGTCTTCGAAGCAATTATCACTATATATCTTGTGTTCAGCTGATTACTATAAACCTATGGATTTCACTCAATAATTTGTTGACTTTTTTAGCATGTTTATCTTAGGTAATTAAGGATGAATACATGAGGCATGGAGTGGGCCCCAAGAACTTTCATTTGGTGTAAAATAGTATTACCATTTTACACAAACTCAGAACTTACTTTTGTGTAATTTGAAAACCATGTGGCATCTCTTTTGTAATCCCGAATATTGAGGTTTCATTGAATGATAACAACTTTTATAAAACATCTCCTTAAAGTCGTTTTCTATGATTTATGACTGTGATCTATGAAGTAATACCCCAATTAACTTTCCACTGCTACGTTGAAATTTTTGGGGTGTTACAAAAGACCTTAAACCACTATCCAAATCTATATCAGGAAGCAAATAAAACAAACTTTTAACATCACCTGAAAATTCATTTCCTATGAATCTAACTAATGCAGCAAAGTCTGTAGAAAAAAGATCAACATTTTTTATACCTTTGAGAGGATTTAAAAGTCATAGGTAAGCGGGTTTCTTGCAAACGAATAACCACGATGGAAGTTTTTCACAAAACTTGAAGATTTAGATGACGATGCCATTGGTGACAAATATCAAACAAGATTAAGGTTAATCGAAAGTTCCAAAATTCTTACATAAACCCTAATTTGAAATCAAAAGCCCTAAATTTTCAAAACAAAAATAGATTAATTGTACTTCAGAAATCAATTATTGGGAATGAGTTAATACCTCTTTGTGAAGATGGCGACCGGATTCAATCAACTTGAAAGTTTTAGGTTTTTATGGGCTAGGAAATGTAATTGACAAATATAAGGCGATGAAGGAGATATATCAAGTTCTAAAACCGGGTCCAAAGCATCAATCCTTGACTTTAAGAAAAGCACTTATGGATTTAGCACATCTATTCAGGTTTGTTTAATTCGCTGCCAACATTTGCATTGTTGGAACACATGTCTTGTTTTGAAACATGTTGATGCGAAAACAATTTAAATACGTCAAAACGTTTTGGGATTTTGTGGTAGTATTAGATGATATAAAATATTTCCTGTAGCAGCAGCTGGTTATGGTCTTAACAGGTTTTCTAATTCTTAGATATATTGTATGATAAAAACGGGTTACATTTAGGGGTATAAACGTGACAAGACAACTCGCGAATTATTCGAGACCGACTTGTAAACTACTCGAAATCGTCGATTTAAACGAGTCAAGCTTGAGTTCGAGCTACTCGAGTAAATTTTCAAGTCGAGTTCGAGCTCCAAAGTATTGGGCTTGTGAAGCTCGCAAGCCTTAATGAGCTTTAATTAAATTACACTTTTACCCTCTAATATACATAAATTTACTTAATTTTCATAGAAATCGAGTTAAGCTTGATGTGTCGAGTATTCATTGAGTTTGAGCATGAAATGTGAAAATAATCGAGCTTGGGTCGAGTTTCGAGCTCGATCTTGAAATATAAAGCTCGATATCGAAATATAAAGCTCGACCGAGCTTGGTAGTACTCGACTCGCCTCATTTACACCCCTAGTTACATTACACGAGTTAAAGTTGGCAATTTTAAACCAATTAACTTTCAGCATTTTGTCGATTATGCCCCTTTAACTCTTTTTAGTAGTGGTACAATTTTTTCTGTCATGATAACTGCTTAAATCGACCGAAAAATGTCAAGGGACTAAAGTAAACAATTTTTTTACTATTAGGTGAGGAGTTAGAGCATATCACTCTAGAAGCAGGATTTTCAAGTGCTAAACATTTTTGAAGTTGGTGGAAGACTCATGGGGAACTTGGTTGCTACTCGATAAAACATGCTCAAAAAATGTCCTTACAACCATTCAAATCGTGCGAGGTCCAAAACGGTAAGTTGCATCCAAAGCTAAAATATGTGTATCTACTGACCTACATTTCATTCATATTATGTCTAATAAGCTTCATATATGCATGTTTGTGACAACTAGTAAATTTTGAAAACTATTTTTAAATACCACACTATTTTAAATTTTAGCAAGTTAAACTATCGACTATAAACTCTTGATATTTTGCGAAAACATTCTGTGATTAGACTTTGTTGGTGACTTTAGACTAGGCACTACTCGACCTCGGCACTAGGAAAAACCAATTAATTGAGAAAACATGAGAAAACCACTCGTTTAGTTCCATAAGCATATTCATGACCGGTTTTATTGGAAAAACGTAATTAAATCTATTGGTGCACTCGAGAGGAACTCGTTAGACTTTTAATTTAAATAATTGAGCTCAGGATTAGAGGAATCGGGGAACTTTAGAAAAATTACGGTTTGGCCCTCGTGGTTTTATGTTTGGCCGCGCCCCACATACACACCATTTTGAAAAATTGATCAATCTTAAGGGTAAATTACATAAATTTCGTCCATGTGGTATATACCCACATCATCTCACACATACAAACATAAAAACACACATTTCACCATCACCACTTTGTTTCTCTTTCTCCCTTGTGAAACCATAACCGGCCGCCACCATACCGCCACCACCACGGCCCCACCGCCACCTCCATAGCCACACCACCACCTTTAAAACACTCCTCTCATCCTCTTCTATCCGATCCTTAAGGTCACGTGCCATCAAACCCTCCCCTCCCCTCTCGAAAATTGTACACGCACCACCAATAACCACCACAACACCACCACCATTCATTTTGACATGATAAATCGAAGGTAGGTTCAAAAAATAATGAGTTTGGCTCATTTTTGTTGGTAACTCGTGGTGAGTCACGAGTTGACTCACCAACTCGTTGGGTTTGACATATAAAAACATGGGGAAATGATTCTTGTTAAATAAAAATATGTATAATTGTGTTGGTATCCGTGTTGCATCGAGTATGTGTGTCGTGCAGCCAAGCCGAGGGCTTAGGCTCTCGGTGAGGGTTGTTTGGTTTGTTTATTTCTTACATTTTGATGTTACATTTCTTTTTATTATTGATGTTGTTGCGGGTTTTGGATGAAAACCCATTTGGTGATAACTTGGTTTAATTTGAGGTTGATTTTAGTTTGGTTGTGATGGGTGTCGAATGGGAAAAAGACCCACGAAGGGCGTTTGGTTGTGGGCTGCCGAGAAGAGTGTGGGTCGAGGCCCTCAAGGTCTCGACAACTATTGTTGGAGGATTGATATGTTGTAGTTGTGTTGTTGTTTTGGACGTGAGAATGGGAGTCGAGACCGAAAGGTCGCGACTACACTTGATTGGTATTTTTGGACTTGAAATGGGATTTGTTAGTTATGATGGAGGATAGGTTAGACGTGTGTCGTAGACGACCACGTGAAGTTGAAGTTGTGATATTGGGACTTGATTTTATTGACTTATATTATACTTATGAACTTTGCGCCAAGTTGGTGTCATGTTGACTTTTTAGTCTTCGTTGACCCGACAAGGCCGTGACATGGACTTTATTTGACTATTGGACTCGATACAAATTGATAAGTCGAGAAGTTATGACTCGGACTTGTGACTTGAAACAAATAGTAACTCGAATAACAATAAACATGACGATAACGTAAACTATATATATAATAAATGGTTTTCTTAAAAAAACAAGTATTTAATACTTGTTAAAAACCTTTTTATAATAAGACGGAAACGAGGAATATAATTAATAACGAGGGAATGGTCAACCGTAATAAACTTCAAACAGCTCAGAAACAATGCAATGAAGATCTAGAGGAGTTTAGTGTTTCCCCATGTCGTTAATTCCCAACGAGCTGTGCGACTGAATAATCAAACGTATAGTGATCGGGTGATAATGAACGGGAAAAGGTTTGTGATTGATACTAGATGACAAAGGAAAAATGAAAGAAAATTAAAAAGCTAAATTATATTAAATAAACGCTATCACTATTTTTTAAAATGATGTTTTTTGATTTTTCTTTTATAAATTTAAATTAAAAACTACGTAACGTACAAAAGAAAATGTGAAATTGAAACAGTATTAATCCTAAAAATATAAAAATGAAATTTTTACAAACCTAATGATAAGAGAAAATTTTGAGAAAAAGAAAATTATTTTTATGACTATTTATTTAATTATTATTAATTAAAAACTATTTTTACCTATTTAATAATACCCTAAAATATAAGAAAATATGAAATAAAGCTTAGAAAAGTGAAATTATGACTTAGAAAAATCTAAAATAACTAAAGAGAATTTTCAAAACTAATTTTGTATTTTTCTGATTTATATTCTAATTTCTATGATTTAAAAACTATTTAAAACTAATTAAATGGCTAAAAATTACAAATTTAACTAAGAAAAATCTGGAAAAAAAATTTTTTTTTTTTTTTGCTTTTTATATTTATCTTAATTTATGAAAATTGAAAACTTATTTTTTTGAAGCTTTTCTGAATTAATTGTATTAAAAGCTAATTAAAAATGCCTAAAAACTGATTAAAATAAAGAAAAATAGTAAACAGTGATGGAAAATTATGAAAAATTCAGGAAAAGTCTAAAATAATATTCTAAGTCTATGAAAAATATAAAAACCTATACTAGTGTGCAAGATTATGAAGCTGCAGTGAAAAGTGCTTATAAATAAGCACTCAAAATAAGCTAAAGGCCACAAATGAGCACCAAATTATCACAGAAGCTATAATATGCTAAAACTACTTAACAGCAACCTATATCAACCAATCTAAACCTCTGGAAAGCAGGATGCAAGAATCTAGTGTGAATTGCACTTAAAAGCTAAAACAGGTTTTAGCTACTACTTTGTAGCTTGAAAATAAGCCACTCAAATAAGCTGAAACTCAAAACCAGATGTGGGATCCTAAACTAGACCTGGCAAGGGACTTATAAACCAAAAATAAAACCAAGACAAGCTCTGATGAGCTTGTGGAGAACTCTGCACAAACCTGTGCAGACTCAGTTATCACTGAGTCAGTGCACAGGGCACTTTTGACCCAATTGACAAGCTGATTTAGAGCTTTTACAAAATTACTAAAAATCTACAAAAATCATATTTCAACTCTTGACCAATTGAAGTTGTTAAGCCCAAAGTTTCACTTGAATTGATCCAATAATGAATCAATGAAAAATCAACCAAGTTGGGTGAAAACTGAGTTTTTCACATTTTGACTTTTGACAGAAATGATATTTTGACTTTTGTGAGATTTGATCTTAATTCATGAACTGATTATGATGTTTTATAGTAAAATGGAACTGATGCAAGCTACTCTAATGATATCTGAACACAGATCAAGCTTATGATCTTACAAATTTCTAACAGTTATGAAATTAGGACAGATTTATGTTGATTTTGACTTTGAGAGTACACAGATGCTAAGTTTTGACAAATTTGATTCTAGTGACCTTAGTTAAGACTGAGTATGCAGATGTCAAGTACAAACCAAGGCTTAATTTCAAACAAGCTCACTGATCCAAACAACTCTTATACCACTGTTTTGCTAATGACTCTACCTAAATGACTATCTAGCTTATGTTACTGCTGAAACTGAATCACTATAACCTAATAACAGTTAAATGAGCAGATCTAAACTAAAGCTAACAACAAATTTAGACAGATATAGATTGTGCAAAAATATACTAGTATTGAAAACAGGTAAAGTACTCACAAGCAGTCCAGCTTATTAGCAACTTATACCAGAACCATAACTATACTAACCTAAGCTATTCCAACCCAATCCAAGCTCTGGAACACCCAATGCCATAACCATTTCCAAATGAAGCTTTTCAGTTGACTTTTGTTGACCAATATGAGAAATTGCTTAAAACTGAGAATTGAACTTACTAACAGCTATCTAAAGCTGTAATAAGCTCAAATGATGTCTAAAAAGGCTATTTGAAGCCTGTATTCAGCATAATTGATTTTGACTCTTAACAGAACATGCAAAAAAAAACACAGGAACAATAAAAATTTTTGAATCAACACTTCAAATTATTTAAAAGTTACTTAAATACTCTTAGTTTATTACAGAAAAGGAAATATTGCAAGCTTTGAAAGTAAATTAGAACATTATAGAAAATTCGACATACATGAGAAAATAAAAACTAAGTACTCTCCTTCTACTCTCTCTTCCTTCTCTATTTATATGCAAAAGGCTTTCTCTCACATCTATGAGCATTTACCACTTATATTTAGAGCCATTGGATCACTTGAATCATTTTTAGCCATAGATGGCTTTTTGGCGGAAAAAGATATTTGCCAGTGGGGAGGGTTTGAGTGCAAGGAAGGAGAAGCAATAAATGCATTTTGGATTGTTGGGTGAGGTGGAGGGATAAGGGTGTGGGTTGTGAGCTGGAGGTGAGGGGTGTCTGGGTTTTGCAGAGCAGTTGAAGGAGGTGAAGTGTTTGGAGGGAAAAGGGTGGGAGTTGACCTTTTGACCGGGGTGTATTATTAAGCAAAGGGTTCAAGTGGTGGGGGTCAAGGCTGTTTTGACAGGGGGTTCACAGGTCCAAAGGGTTCAAGGTCCAAAGGGTTTGTTTATTAATAACAAGGACCAAAGTTGCAATTTCTGATTTTTGAGGGACCAATTCTGCCATTTTTTCAAAGTTAATCAAGAGGACCAATTTTGACAAGTTTCATTAGTACAAGGACCATAAAAGATTTTTTTAAACTTCCAAGGACTATTTTTGCTAATTTTGAAACTTGAAGGACCAAACTTGTAAATTCTCCAAACTTTTTACCCAAGGATCATTTTTGATAAATTTTGATTTTGAAAGGACTTGGGTTGACTTTTATTTCAAAACAAATGCTCAGGGACTGATTTTGTCAAGATTTGAAAGTCGGGGGACTGAAACTGCCAATTATGCAAACTTAGCTCGTTTTTCATCTGATTTTAAACATTTTGCATCTGAAACATATAAAACACAATTTTGGAATATTTTCAGTATTTTGATGCATTTCTGAGTGTTTTTAAATGTTTTGCAGTTCAGATTAGACCAAAAATGATGAGTATTTACACACTCATCAATCCCCCACACTAAACTATTGCTAGTCCCTAGCAATCTTTTGAGAAAACTTAATGGATTTGAATCTCTTTACCAAAAGCCATTACTTATGGAGTAGCCAATTGTTTTAGTTCAAGTAAGAACCTTGGTACAATGATAACCATATGATTTTGAGCAAATCACCAGCTTTCAACGGATTTGATTTGTCTTTACCGGAAGCCGTTTGCTTCTGGACTAGCCAACTCTTAGATAAAATATCTTTGGTGAGTCGATTACCAATTATGGTTTTCCAACTGCCTTTACCACAAGCCATAAACTTGCGGGCTAGCCAACTCTTCACTAATTAAAGATATGGTGAGCTGAACACCATACAATTTTGGGCAAATTGCAAGCCGTCAACGGATTTGAGATATCTTTACCAAGAGCCGTTTGCTCCTGGATTAGCCAATCCTTTTGTTTATTAGACATGGCGGACTGATAACCATAAGTTGAGTAAGTGCAAAACACTTACTCCAAAAAAAAAATTTGGCCAAAAATGGGGGAATTGGGTGGTATAATTACATGATAAAATTCGTGAGAATCCCCCCCCCCCCACACTAGAAATGAATATTGCCCTCAATATTCAAAGTACCGGCGGTTATGCCGAAACATAGAACGTAAAAGGGAAATACTACGACCATTATTTGAGAATTTTTTTTTTTTTTTTTTTTTTTTGAAACTTTATATACAAAAGCGGGGGCAACTCCCCCACACTAGGGTGGTAGAAAGTAGAAAGAAGTCAGAAATATGGGTGAAAACCCATATAGTGTGCTACTGTTTTTGATTCCCGAGTCGCTAGCTTGACTCGATCCCCGCATTCATTGGTTCATGGGGAAAGTTTGTAGATCCGGGACAACCACAGGAGGAATGTCCTCTCCAAAATAGTGCTTCAATCGATGACCATTCACTTTAAAATTTGGACCATCGGGTTGAGATAACTCAATGGTTCCATAAGGAAATACTTTAGTGATGGTGAATGGTCCAGACCAGCGGGATTTTAGTTTTCCCGAGAAAATCTTCAATCTTGAATTGAAAAGAAGGACTCGATCACCTACGTTGAAAACGCGGTTTTTGATTTTGGAGTCATGAATCTTCTTTGTCTTTTCTTTGTAGATCAAAGAGTTCTCGTATGCTTGATCACGGAGTTCATTTAATTCATTCATTTGAACTTTCCGGTGATCACCAGCTGCCTGAATATCGAAGTTGGCATGTTTCAAGGCCCAGTATGCCTTGTGCTCAAGCTCAATTGGCAGATGACACGCCTTTCCGTACACAAGCTTGTATGGAGTACACCCGATGGGTGTTTTATAAGCTGTACGGAAGGCCCAGAGTGCGTCATCTAGCTTATCCGACCAAGAGGCACGGTTTTCGCCTACTGTTCTTTCCAGAATTCTTTTAATACCTCGGTTGGAAACTTCCACTTGCCCACTTGTTTGGGGGTGGTACGCAGTAGAGAGACGGTGAGTTACACCATACTTTTGCATGACTCTATCAAACTGGTCATTGCAGAAATCCGTACCACGATCACTGATTATAGCTCGTGGAGTTCCAAACCTAGCAAAAAGAGATTTTAAGAATTTCACAACAACTCGGGCATCGTTGGTAGGCAAAGCTTTTGCTTCAACCCATTTTGACAAATAGTCAACGGCCACGAGTATGTATTTATTTCCTCGAGATGAAGGAAATGGCCCCATAAAGTCAATGCCCCAGATATCAAAAATCTCACACACTTGAATGGCGTTTTGCGGCATTTCATTCCTTTGTGAGATGTTTCCGTGACGTTGACAAGCGTCACAGGTTTTGATAAATTCGTGGGCATCCTTGTAAATCGTGGGCCAATAAAATCCGGAATCAAACACCTTCTTGGCAGTGTAGTTGGGGCTATGATGTCCCCCATTAGGTCCAGAATGGCAAGCCTTAAGAATGTCATTGGCTTCCTGACCATACACACATCGCCTGATGACTTGATCTGCGCAAATTTTGAATAAGTAGGGGTCGTCCCAGAAGTAATGTTTTACATCTTTAAAGAATTTGTTTTTCTGTTGGGACGACATCCCTTTCACCACAAAGTTACCCGCATGGTAATTTGCAAAGTCAGCAAACCATGGGGTAGAAGAGTCTCCACGAAAAGAAACCACATTGAGTGTTTCGAGAGGAAATGTTTCGTTTATTTCCTTTTTCTCGAACACATCTTGGTGAGGGTTTTCTAGACGGGACAGATGATCAGCAGCCAGGTTCTCAACTCCTTTTTTATCACGTATAATGATATCAAATTCTTGCGGGAGGAGAACCCAACGGAGCAATCTCGGCTTTGCATCTTGTTTTGCAAAGAGATATTTGAGAGCCGAGTGATCCGTATACACCACGCATTTTGTCAAGATAAGGTATGGCCGAAACTTCTCAAACGCATACACCACAGCTAATAATTCTTTTTCTGTAGTGGTGTAATGGGTTTGAGCTTCATTCATAGTCTTACTCGCGTAGTGGATAGGCTGAAAATGCTTGGTTTTTCGTTGCCCCAAGACTGCACCGATAGCAAAATCACTTGCATCGCACATGAGTTCAAAGGGTAAATCCCAGTCGGGGGCAACTAGAATGGGTGCTTCCGTAAGCTTTTTCTTTAATGTTTCAAAATCTTCGATGCACTCAGGTGAGAAGATAAAAGGAGCATCTTTTTCAAGAAGATGGGTCATGGGTCGAGCGATTTTAGAAAAATCTTGTATGAATCTACGATAAAACCCGGCATGACCTAGAAAACTCCTAATACCTTTGACGGTAGTAGGATGAGGCAATTTGGCAATAACATCGACTTTTGCTCTATCAACCTCAATCCCATTTTTGGAAATCTTATGGCCAAGGACTATGCCTTCTTTGACCATAAAGTGGCTCTTCTCCCAATTTAGACAAAGATTGGTGTCCTCACACCGTTTTAGCATTTTTTCTAAATGGGAGAGACATGTTTGAAATGAGTCCCCAATGACCGAGAAGTCATCCATAAACACCTCCATTGTTTCCCCGATCATGTCGTGGAAAATTGCCATCATACATCGTTGGAATGTGCCAGGAGCGTTACATAGGCCAAAAGGCATACGTCTGTAGGCAAAAGTTCCGTATGGTCAGGTGAATGTGGTCTTTTCTTGATCCTGCGGATCAATGGGGATCTGAAAATATCTTGAGAAACCATCTAGGAAACAATAGTATGCGTTCCCTGCTAATCTCTCAAGCATTTGATCCATGAAGGGTAGAGGAAAATGGTCTTTACGGGTGGCTTCGTTTAACTTGCGATAGTCAATACACACACGCCATCCCGTAACCAATCGAGTTGGAATTAACTCGATTTCTTCATTTGTGACAACAGTTATGCCACCTTTTTTTGGAACACAGTGGATGGGACTGACCCAAGGACTATCAGAGATCGGGTAAATTAAACCGGCATCAAGAAGTTTGAGAACTTCCTGTTTGATAACCTCATGAATCTTAGGATTCACCCTTCTTTGATGTTGGACTGTGATGAGTGTGTAAAAACTCATCATTTTAGGTCAAATCTGAACTACAAAACATCTAAAAACACTCCGAAATGCATCAAAATACTGAAAATATCTCAAAATTGTGTTTTAGATGTTTCAGATGCAAAATTATTGAAAACAAATGAAAAACGAACAAAGTTTGCATAATTGGCAGTTTCAGTCCCCCAACTTTCAAAAATTGACAGAAATAGTCCCTGAACCACGTATTTTAAAAAAGAAAAGTCACCAAAGGTCCTTTTGAAATCATAACTTGTCATAATAGGTCCTTTTGATAAATTTTGGAAAAGTGCAGTTTCAGTCCCTTGGTTTTTGTGGAATGGAAAATATGGTCCTTGTGATTATAATACCAAACCAATTGAACCCTCCCTTCCACTTGACCCCTGCCACATCCCCAATTGACCTCCCTTCCATTTTGACCCCCCCCCACCATCCAATAATATAAACGCATTACCTTTCCCTCCTCCTCTCTCCTTTCTCTAAAACCCAGAACCAACATCATCCTTTTACCCAGATTCCACCATCCCAAAACACTCAACCTGCCTCAATCCTTTTACCCAGTTATACCCAAATCCCAAACCAACTAAGCTCCCTCACCCTTCCCCAAGATCTGCCACTGTGGCAATCCAAGCACAAAAGACCCAAGGGATGGCTTGGATTCACTCTCACTTATACCTACCAATTGGATGGCTGGGATTAAGCTCAAAGAAGCACAAGTTGGAGCTTTGGCTGATTTCACTCACAAAACAAGTACAAGACAAGAGAGTGAAGACTTGAAGACCTAGTTAGTAGTATAAATATGACATTGTAGCCATTGATAAGGCATTAGGTTTTCAATAGAGTTTTCAGTTTAATTTATGTTTTTAACTTAGTTGTAATGTTTTATTTTTATGAATGAAAGAAAAAGTTTTCTTATTTGTCTTATTTTTCTGCTTATCTGCTTATAAGCACTTGAGTGCTTATTAGTTTCTTTTATAACTTGCTACTTAATCTAAAGTCTCCTTTTTGTGCTAATCAGTCTTTGAAAAGAAAAAAAAAAAAAAAAGAGCCAACTTGAGTTTTTAAACTTCATTTTCAAAAGAGTATACACTGTAAAGGGGTGTTTGGTTTGTACCTCAGCGTGGGTCAAAACAAGTCCTACCCACTTTGACTTTACAAGTCAAAGTGGTTTTGAGTTTTCAAAATAGTTTGAGTAAGATTTAAGTTGATTGAAGTCCTTTTGGTAAGTTTTGAAAAGAAAAAAAGATTGTTGTCTTAAAATTCTGCACAAGAACAGTAGCAGTTGCTGCTGTTCATGAGCTTATTTAATAGATGATTTGAAGTCCAAGTTTTGTAAAATCTGTTTTTCTTGCATCCTTATCTAACCATCTCAATTTGTCTTCACTTTATTTGCATCTAGGATAGCTTTAGCTTAGCTTAAATTGCACTCAAAATCTGTCCCTTCCCACTTTGTTGGATCTGTCTCAGCAAGTAAGCCAAACCACAAGCTGATCTCAGCTTAATTTTAAGCTGTAAACAGCTTTGTCTTGGGTCCTATTTGCTAATTTTAACATCTATGCTAGCCTAACATTACTTGTGCAGCTTTTTATTGCTTTCAAGGACTCTCTTTCAGCTTAAAAATAAGCTGCAAACAGGTCCCCCAAGGCTGTTTGCAGCCTGCTGCACCACAGGTCACCCTATTCTTTCTATCTCTAGCTTAACAGTAGCTTATGTAGCTTAGTCAGGAAATTACAAGGTAGCTCAAATTAAGTATAGTTAGCTCATTAGGTGTCCTTTAGTGCTTATTAGAACATCCTTTAGTGCTCATTTCTAGTTCATATCAGTTTTAAGATTTCCTTAGTTTAAGCATTATGCCCACTGTTTTCCCCCATAGTTAGGTGTTTTTAGCTTATTTTAGATAAGTTGTATTAATCTCTTAGCTTATTTCTCCTCCTAATAGTGCTTTTCCACTGCTTATCTTCCTTGTTTTCGCTTAAAAGCTGCTAAAGGGGTGTTTGTTTTGCTTTCTGACCCCACTGTTGGAAATAAGCAGTTCCAACTGCTTATTCTGAAGCTATTTTACAAAAAGTTTTCACAAAACTTTTATATTTTGATTGCACTTTTGATTTTCCAAAAGCAGATCTAAAAAAAATGTTTCAAAAAAAAAGGTGACTGGTGGGACTCGAACCCACGTCTCCCCACTCAAAGCACATGACTACTTCACAACACCACACAACCAACTGCCCTTGGGACTTGTCTCGTTCATTATTTGCACAATTAATTCCTTAAGTTAGTTTTAGCAGTTATTGGTTTAAGCACTTCTTGGCTTATTTTGCAGCTTATTTCCAAAACAACCATGTGTTTTCTTATTTTTCTCTGATTGAGCACTGTTCAAAGTACTTTCTGTGAATTTTTTCAGATTTTTCCTAAATAGTTTAGTATTTTTAATCATTTAATTAGTGTTTAATAGTTTTTAATTCGTAGTAATTATTTTAAAAGTCGAAAAAATTCCCGATCTTTTTCTAAAATTATTTTTAGTCAAATAGATCGTAGGAAAATTAATTTCACACCCGTAGCCCTTAAATTGCAAAACTTTTACGTTTATGGCTCGGGTTGTTTCTCGGTTTTTACATTTTTTAGTTTTTGCACCCTAGGACTTAGTGTAGCTTCGTTTTATCATTCCTTAGGCTTAGTGATAGTTTAATTTTAGTTTATTAGGGTCCCCTTTCCTTAATTACCTTCCCGTTAATTAATTTGTAGAAACGTAATTCAACTCAAACAAATCATTAAAATCTAATTCAAGTTCAAATCACGAAACTCAACGAATCCTTCCATTCACACCTCGTTGGGACACGACCCGGGAAATCACTTTTCCGGTATCACTTTTATCACACCCGTAAGATTTGATACGTTGACATTTTTCCTAAAGGGTTGATTTGTCGAATTTTACGGTTATTTTGATATACGTTGATATTGTGTTTTTCACCACTCACTTTTAACGAATCAAATTTTGGCGCCGCTGCCGGGGAGGTGTGTTGCGACAATATCGTGATTTTTGCGATTAGTGACTTGAAGAACCTTCCTCGTGAAGTTATTGTTTTTATAAAAATACAAAAATACAAAAATATTTTTCTTTTATTTGTATATATATGTAAAAGATTAAAAATACAAAAAGATTTTCCTTGTTGTTTTAAATAATATAGAAGACACAATCAATATAACATTCTCAACTGAGGTGTTATCATTATAAGTTCCCGAACTAAAGATTTAAAACTTGCCTTTGTGTCGCTCGTGTTTTGGTTTACTTCTATCGGTTTAACAAACTGTGTGAGGGGTATAAGGACGGCCTGACATTAAATTACGGCTGTAAAGAGACGGGATTTTAATAAGCTTCGCGCTGACCTAATAAGTCTCTCCGCTCCTTTGTGCGTTTTACTTATAGAAGTGATCATTTCACGTGGGATTATTGGTTTAAGTTCACTGTGTTTTGCCTCGGTCTTGTTTTAATTAAAAGTGTTGTTTTTGGAAGTGCATGCGCACTCGCTCGCAAGCTCGTAGACGTAACCGTAACCAAGCAAACGTACCCGAGATACGTACCGTCGAACAAATCACAATGACACATAACCAAGGGAACGGACCTCAAGTCCCATGCACGGTCCACAAGATCAAGCTCCTGATCTCCGAACGATGGAGGAGCTTTGCCAACCCACGATGGATGGACGGGGCGGTCCTATTGCCCCGGTCAACATCGAGGCCACGGATTGTGGACTTAAGCATCACATGATTCAACAAGTCCAAATTTTTTGCCAATTTCACGGATCACCGGGTGACTATGCCAACAAGCATCTCGACAAATTTCTCACCGTCACCCAAAGTATGAAGCAAAATGGGGTCACCGATGACGCCCTTCGCTTATATCTCTTTCCATATTCCTTGACGCTTCATGCCACCGCATGGTTTGATCGTCTTCCCAAGAACTCAATCCATAGTTTCGACGAAATGATCTCCAAATTCTTGGCGAAATACTTTCCACCGTCGATGGTGACGAAACTACGGAATGAAATCAGTAACTTTAGGCAGCATCCCGATGAGTCCTTATTCGAGGCATGGGAACGCTATAAGCTTTCGATTGATCGATGTCCGAACCACAACATGTTGCTTGTCACCCAAATAGATACATTCTATAACGGGTTAACATTAAGACATCGTGACACAATCAATGCTGCTGCCGGTGGTACCTTTATGAAAAGGCGACCCGAAGAGTGCTACGATCTCATTGAAAACATGACTGCCCACCACAATTATTGGGATTCCTCAGCCGAGAGGAGTGAGTCAAGGAGATCTAACACCCTTCCATCTTCGGAATACACGACTCTAACCAAAAAGATTGAAGAAATATCCACTGCCGTACTTAAAATGAGTCAAAATAACAACAATCAACAAGTGAATGTCGTAAACAAGAGTTGTGAAACTTGTGGTGGTCTACATTCTTATTTTGAGTGTCCAGCCTCTGGTGGCTTCACTCAAGAGAGCGTTTATGCCGCTTCTGGTTCCTACAATACGGGAGGTAATTCCTACCAACCGCAAGGAGACCGAAACCTTCTAAGCTATCGTTCTAACAATTACCTTGGACCACCCGGGTTTAATCAAAATCAGAACAATCAAAATGTGCAAAATAGGAATAATCAGTTCAATCAAAATCAGAGTCAGAATCGGAATTTTCAAAATCAAAATCAAGGTTTTCAAAATCAAGGAAATTTCAATCAAAACCGATTCCAAGCTCCTCAACAAAACATGCATTCCCAGCCTCCTCAAGCTTCCATTGACATTGCTAATTACATCAAAAGCAATGAAGCTAAGATGGTGTCCATGCAAAATCAAATTACCACTTTGAAGAATGATTTCACTTCCGAGCTTAGAGCTACTAGTAACAAAATTGATCAATCTCAAAGCAAAATTGAAAGCATGTTTGCTAGTCTCATGAGTCAAAAGAATCAAGCTTCAACTTCGGGAGCTCTTCCGAGTAATACCATTCCCAACCCAAAAGGTGAATTGAATGCTATTGCTACCCGAAGTGGTAAATCTTATGAGGGACCCTCGATGCCTAATCCTTCTCCGGTGAGGGATGTGGAACGAGAAACCGAGGTATCAAAGGACAAGGTGCATATCTCAAGCCCACGAAGTACCGCACAAGTCCAACCTTCGGTGGTCTTACCTCCAATTCCGGAACCCGTTGTTCCGATGACCATTCCTAAGCCTTCACTTCCTTATCCTTCAAGGCTTAATGACCAAAAGCTCTGTGATAAAACTAGTCAACAAATGGAGAAGCTTATCCAAATCATTCAAGATTTGCACTTCGAGATTAGTTTCGCGGACGCTCTTCTTTTAATGCCAAAGTTCGGTCCAACAATCAAAAGTTTGTTAAATAACAAAGAAAAGATTTCCGAAATGGCTAAAACTTCTTTGAACGAGAATTGTTCGGCGGTTATCCTTAAAAAGCTTCCCGAAAAGCTAGGAGACCCCGGAAAATTTCTCATTCCATGTGATTTTCAAGGCATAGTTCAATGCTCCGCCTTGGCCGATCTTGGTGCTAGCATTAATTTGATGCCACATTCCATGTGGAAGAAGCTTTCATTACCTCCGCTTACACCTACATGTATGATCCTCGAGCTTGCGGACCGTACAAGTTCTCGTCCGCTAGGTATAGCCGAGGATGTATTTGTGAAAGTAGGCAAGTTTCATTTCCCCGCCGACTTTGTTGTTGTCGAATTTGATGCCGATCCCCGAGTACCCCTCATCCTTGGGAGGTGCTTCTTGAAAACGGGTCGTGCATTGATCGATGTTGATGAAGGGGAAATTACTTTGAGGGTTAACAAGGAAGCCGTTACTTTCAATCTCAATCAAGTTACCAAATACTCCCCCAATTATGGAGACAATTCCGTCAACAAAATTGATGTCATTGACATTGTGTCGGAGGAGTATTCTCAAGAAATTCTTGGATTCTCGAGTGGCAATCCCACTTCGGTTGATCCCATCGTTGCTCTCTCTTCCCCTTCCCTCACTCCGTTTGAGGGAAGTGACTTTATTTTGGAAGAAATCGAAGCATACTTGGCTAGTGATTCTGTTCCATGGGAAATTGATCACGCTCCCATCGACATCGAGGGAGATATTCTTCTCATCGAGAAGATGCTCAATCAAGATCCTTCATCACTCCCTCCTCAAGAACTTCATAAAGAGGAAATCAAAACAATTGAAAAATCTAATGATCCTCCCGAGGTCGAAGTTAAGGACTTACCGCCTCATCTCGAGTACGCATTTTTGGAGGGTGACAATAAATCACCCGTCATCATTGCTAAAGACTTGAGTGAGGATGAAAAAGCCGCTCTCATAAAGGTTCTGAAGTCACACAAGCGAGCCATCGCTTGGAAACTATCCGACATAAAGGGTGTTAACCCGGAATTTTGTACACACAAGATTCTAATGGAGGATGACTTCAAACCGGCGGTTCAACACCAAAGAAGGGTGAATCCTAAAATTCATGAGGTTATCAAACAAGAAGTCATAAAACTTCTCGATGCCGGATTGATTTACCCTATCTCGGATAGTCCTTGGGTTAGCCCCGTTCATTGTGTGCCCAAAAAAGGTGGCATTACCGTTGTTGAAAATGATGAAAACGAGTTGATTCCTACTCGATTGGTTACGGGATGGCGTGTTTGCATTGACTATCGAAAGTTAAATGAAGCCACCCGTAAAGACCATTTTCCATTACCCTTCATGGACCAAATGCTTGAGAGATTAGCGGGAAATGAATACTATTGTTTTCTCGATGGTTTCTCGGGTTACTTCCAAATACCCATTGACCCACAAGATCAAGAAAAGACCACATTCACGTGTCCTTATGGAACATTTGCTTACCGACGCATGCCATTTGGCTTGTGTAATGCTCCCGGTACATTCCAAAGGTGTATGATGGCCATTTTCCATGATATGATCGAAAAGACTATGGAAGTCTTTATGGATGATTTTTCGGTCTTTGGGGATTCTTTCCAAACATGTCTCTCTCATTTAGACAAGATGCTTGAACGTTGTGAAAACACGAATCTTTGTCTAAATTGGGAGAAATGTCACTTTATGGTTAAGGAAGGAATTGTCCTCGGCCATAAGATCTCTAAGAACGGGATTGAGGTTGACAAGGCTTAAGTTGACGTCATTGCAAAACTACCTCATCCCACAACCGTTAAAGGAGTTAGAAGTTTCCTTGGTCATGCCGGTTTCTATCGCCGTTTCATTCAAGACTTCTCGAAAATATCCCGGCCTATGACCCGACTTCTTGAAAAGGACACTCCTTTCGTCTTCTCTAGTGAGTGCATTGAAGCGTTTCAAACTCTTAAAAAGAAACTCACTGAAGCACCAATTCTAGTTGCCCCCGATTGGGAATTACCATTTGAGCTTATGTGCGACGCAAGTGATTTCGCCATAGGTGCCGTTTTGGGGCAACGAAAGTTAAAACATTTCCAGCCTATACATTATGCTAGCAAAACTTTAACCGAAGCTCAAGCACATTACACTACGACGGAGAAAGAATTACTAGCCGTGGTGTATGCTTTCGAGAAGTTTCGGCCATACTTGATCTTGTCCAAAAGCATAGTGTATACGGATCACTCGGCCCTCAAATATCTCTTTGCTAAGCAAGATGCAAAGCCGAGATTGCTCCGATGGGTTCTCCTCCTACAAGAATTTGATATCATTATCCGTGATAAAAAAGGAGCGGAGAACCTAGCGGCTGACCACTTGTCCCGTCTTGAAAATCCACATCAAGGTGTGCTCGAGAAAAAGGAAATAAATGAAACGTTTCCTCTCGAGACACTTAATGTGGTATCTCATCATGGAGATTCTAGTACCCCATGGTTTGCCGACTTTGCAAACTATCATGCGGGTAACTTTATTGTGAAAGGGATGTCGTCCCAACAAAAGAACAAATTTTTCAAAGATGTTAAGCATTACTTCTGGGATGACCCCTACTTGTTTAAGGTTTGTGCGGATCAAGTCATCCGACGGTGTGTTCACGGCCAAGAAGCCGATGAAATTCTTAAAGCTTGTCATCATGGACCCACGGGGGGACATCATGGCCCGAACTACACCGCCAAGAAGGTGTTTGATTCCGGTTTCTATTGGCCCACGATTTACAAAGATGCCCATGACCTCGTCAAATCTTGCGACTCTTGCGAACGTCATAGCAACATCTCTAAAAGAGATGAAATGCCTCAAAATGCCATTCAAGTGTGCGAGATCTTTGACGTATGGGGCATTGACTTTATGGGTCCGTTCCCGTCTTCTCGAGGGAACAAGTATATACTCGTGGCGGTCGATTATTTGTCCAAATGGGTGGAAGCGAAAGCGCTCCCCACCAACGACGCTCGAGTAGTTGTGAAATTCTTGAAGTCTCTCTTTACCCGTTTCGGAACTCCCCGCGCCATCATTAGTGATCGCGGTACGCACTTTTGCAACGACCAATTCGCAAAAGTCATGCTTAAGTATGGTGTCACTCACCGACTTTCTACCGCGTATCACCCACAAACTAGTGGGCAAGTGGAAGTTTCGAATCGTGGCTTGAAAAGAATCTTGGAGAGGACCGTAGGTGAAAATCGTGCCTCTTGGTCGGACAAACTTGAAGATGCACTTTGGGCCTTCCGTACCGCTTACAAAACACCCATCGGGTGTACTCCTTACAAGCTTGTATATGGAAAGGCGTGTCATCTCCCGATCGAGCTCGAGCACAAAGCCTATTGGGCCTTGAAACATGCCAATTTTGACCTCAAGTCTGCGGGTGATCATCGGAAAGTTCAACTCAATGAATTAAATGAACTCCGTGATCAAGCTTACGAGAACTCGTTGATTTACAAGGAAAAGACAAAGAAGATCCATGACTCAAAAATCAAGAACCGCGTTTTCAACGTAGGTGACCGAGTCCTTCTTTTCAATTCTAGATTGAAAATCTTCTCGGGGAAGCTTAAGACCCGTTGGACCGGTCCATTCATCGTTGCCAAAGTTTTTCCATATGGCACCGTCGAGTTATCTCAAACTGACGGACCAAACTTCAAGGTGAATGGACATAGATTGAAACATTATTTTGGAGGGGACATACCATCCATGCTTGTCCCGGATCTCCAAACCTTCCCCATGAACCAATGAATTCGGGGTCGAGTCAAGCTAGCGACTCGGTTAACAAAAACAGTAGCACGCTATATGGGTTTTCACCCGTATTTCTGACTTCTTTCTACTTTCTACCACCCTAGTGTGGGGGAGTTGCCCTCCGCTGTTGTATATAAAGTTTTCTGTCAAAAAAAAAAAAAAAAATCAAATAATGGCCGTAGTATTTCCCTTTTACGTTCTATGTTTCGGCATAACCGCCGGTACTTTGAATATTGAGGGCAATATTCATTTCTAGTGTGGGGGGGAATTCTCATGAATTTTATCATATGTTTTACCACCCTATTCCCCCATTTTTGGCCAAAATTTTTTTTTGGAGTAAGTGTTTTGCACTTACTCAGCTTACGGTTATCAGTCCGCCATGTCTAATATACAAAAGGATTGGCTAATCCAGGAGCAAACGGCTCTTGGTAAAGATATCTCAAATCCGTTGACGGCTTGCAATTTGCCCAAAATTGTATGGTGTTCAGCTCACCATATCTTTAATTAGTAAAGAGTTGGCTAGCCCGCAAGTTTATGGCTTGTGGTAAAGGCAGTTGGAAAACCATAATTGGTAACCAACTCACCAAAGATATTTTATCTAAGAGTTGGCTAGTCCAGAAGCAAACGGCTTCTGGTAAAGACAAATCAAAACCGTTGAAAGCTGGTGATTTGCTCAAAATCATATGGTTATCAGTGTACCATAGTTCTTACTTGAACTAAAACATTTGGCTACTCCAGAAGTAATGGCTTTTGGTAAAGAGATTCAAATCCATTAAGTTTTCTCAAAAGATTGCTAGGGACTAGCAATGGTTTAGTGTGGGGGATTGATGAGTGTGTAAAAACTCATCATTTTAGGTCAAATCTGAACTACAAAACATCTAAAAACACTCCGAAATGCATCAAAATACTGAAAATATCTCAAAATTGTGTTTTAGATGTTTCAGATGCAAAATTATTGAAAACAAATGAAAAACGAACAAAGTTTGCATAATTGGCAGTTTCAGTCCCCCAACTTTCAAAAATTGACAGAAATAGTCCCTGAACCACGTATTTTAAAAAAGAAAAGTCACCAAAGGTCCTTTTGAAATCATAACTTGTCATAATAGGTCCTTTTGATAAATTTTGGAAAAGTGCAGTTTCAGTCCCTTGGTTTTTGTGGAATGGAAAATATGGTCCTTGTGATTATAATACCAAACTAATTGAACCCTCCCTTCCACTTGACCCCTGCCACATCCCCAATTGACCTCCCTTCCATTTTGCCCCCCCCCCCCACCATCCAATAATATAAACGCATTACCTTTCCCTCCTCCTCTCTCCTTTCTCTAAAACCCAGAACCAACATCATCCTTTTACCCAGATTCCACCATCCCATAACACTCAACCTGCCTCAATCCTTTTACCCAGTTATACCCAAATCCCAAACCCACTAAGCTCCCTCACCCTTCCCCAAGATCTGCCACTGTGGCAATCCAAGCACAAAAGACCCAAGGGATGGCTTGGATTCACTCTCACTTATACCTACCAATTGGATGGCTGGGATTAAGCTCAAAGAAGCACAAGTTGGAGCTTTGGCTGATTTCACTCACAAAACAAGCACAAGACAAGAGAGTGAAGACTTGAAGACCTAGTTAGTAGTATAAATATGACATTGTAGCCATTGATAAGGCATTAGGTTTTCAATAGAGTTTTCAGTTTAATTTATGTTTTTAACTTAGTTGTAATGTTTTATTTTTATGAATGAAAGAAAAAGTTTTCTTATTTGTCTTATTTTTTTGCTTATCTGCTTATAAGCACTTGAGTGCTTATTAGTTTCTTTTATAACTTGCTACTTAATCTAAAGTCTCCTTTTTGTGCTAATCAGTCTTTGAAAAGAAAAAAAAAAGAGCCAACTTGAGTTTTTAAACTTCATTTTCAAAAGAGTATACACTGTAAAGGGGTGTTTGGTTTGTACCTCAGCGTGGGTCAAAACAAGTCCTACCCACTTTGACTTTACAAGTCAAAGTGGTTTTGAGTTTTCAAAATAGTTTGAGTAAGATTTAAGTTGATTGAAGTCCTTTTGGTAAGTTTTGAAAAGAAAAAAAGATTGTTGTCTTAAAATTCTGCACAAGAACAGTAGCAGTTGCTGCTGTTCATGAGCTTATTTAATAGATGATTTGAAGTCCAAGTTTTGTAAAATCTGTTTTTCTTGCATCCTTATCTAACCATCTCAATTTGTCTTCACTTTATTTGCATCTAGGATAGCTTTAGCTTAGCTTAAATTGCACTCAAAATCTGTCCCTTCCCACTTTGTTGGATCTGTCTCAGCAAGTAAGCCAAACCACAAGCTGATCTCAGCTTAATTTTAAGCTGTAAACATCTTTATCTTGGGTCCTATTTGCTAATTTTAACATCCATGCTAGCCTAACATTACTTGTGCAGCTGTTTATTGCTTTCAAGGACTCTCTTTCAGCTTAAAATAAGCAAAACAGTCCCCAAGGCGTTTGCAGCCTGCACCAGGTCACCCTATTCTTTCTATCTCTAGCTTAACAGTAGCTTATGTAGCTTAGTCAGGAAATTACAAGGTAGCTCAAATTAAGTATAGTTAGCTCATTAGGTGTCCTTTAGTGCTTATTAGAACATCCTTTAGTGCTCATTTCTAGTTCATATCAGTTTTAAGATTTCCTTAGTTTAAGCATTATGCCCACTGTTTTCCCCCATAGTTAGGTGTTTTTAGCTTATTTTAGATAAGTTGTATTCATGTCTTAGCTTATTTCTCTTCCTAATAGTGCTTTTCCACTGCTTATCTTCCTTGTTTTCGCTTAAAAGCTGCTAAAGGGGTGTTTGTTTTGCTTTCTGACCCCACTGTTGGAAATAAGCAGTTCCAACTGCTTATTCTGAAGCTATTTTACAAAAAGTTTTCACAAAACTTTTATATTTTGATTGCACTTTTGATTTTCCAAAAGCAGATCTAAAAAAAAATGTTTCAAAAAAAAGGGTGACTGGTGGGATTCGAACCCACGTCTCCCCACTCAAAGTACATGACCACTTCACAACACCACACAACCAACTGCCCTTGGGACTTGTCTCGTTCATTATTTGCACAATTAATTCCTTAAGTTAGTTTTAGCAGTTCTTGGTTTAAGCACTTCTTGGCTTATTTTGCAGCTTATTTCCAAAACAACCATGTGTTTTCTTATTTTTCTCTGATTGAGCACTGTTCAAAGTACTTTCTGTGAATTTTTCAGATTTTTCCTAAATAGTTTAGTATTTTTAATCATTTAATTAGTGTTTAATAAATTTTAATTCGTAGTAATTAATTTAAAAGTCGGAAAAATACCCGGTCTTTTTCTAAAATTATTTTTAGTCAAATAGATCGTAGGAAAATTAATTTCACACCCGTAGCCCTTAAATTACAAAACTTTTACGTTTATGGCTCGGGTTGTTTCTCGGTTTTTACATTTTTTAGTTTTTGCACCCTAGGACTTAGTGTAGCTTCGTTTTATCATTCCTTAGGCTTAGTGATAGTTTAATTTTAGTTTATTAGGGTCCCCTTTCCTTAATTACCTTCCCGTTAATTAATTTGTAGAAACGTAATTCAACTCAAACAAATCATTAAAATCTAATTCAAGTTCAAATCACGAAACTCAACGAATCCTTCCATTCACACCTCGTTGGGACACGACCCGGGAAATCACTTTTCCGGTATCACTTTTATCACACCCGTAAGATTTGATACGTTGACATTTTTCCAAAAGGGTTGATTTGTCGAATTTTACGGTTATTTTGATATACGTTGATATTGTGTTTTTCACCACTCACTTTTAACGAATCAGACTGCTGGTTTGAAGTCATCCTCCATCAAGATTTTGTGAGTACAAAACTCAGGGTTGATACCCTTAATGTCGGAGAGTTTCCAAGCGATTGCTTGTTTGTGTGACTTCAAGACCTTTATGAGAGCAGTCTTCTCCTCCTCAGTTAAGTCTTTAGCAATTATGACGGGCAATTTATCATCACCCTCCAAGAATGCATACTCGAGATGAGGAGGTAGGTCCTTAAGTTCAACCTCGGGAAATTCTTCAGAGATGTTTGTACTTGATTTGATTTCCTCAATCGTGATCTCTTTCGGAAGGAGTGACGGTAATGGATCTTCATTTAACAATTGCTCAAGATAAAGGATATCCCCCTCCGAATCATAAACACCAATATCAATTCCGGCGAATTGATTCATCATTAGCAAGAAACTCATCGATCTCTTCTAAGAAGAAGTCACCTCCCTTAAACGGAGTAAGAGAGGGGGAAGGATCGGCAATAATTGGTTGAGAAGATGTGGTGGGCTCCCCACTCACAGAATTATGAAAATAACCAAGAAACTCTTGAGAGTACTCCTCTAAAGCAATATCAATTAAATCGATTCGATTAACCGATTGACATCATAATTTGAGGAGTACCTCGAAGTTTGATCAAGGTTAAAGGTGATAGCTTCATTACCCACACGTAATGTGATTTCTTGCTTAAATACATCAATGAGTGCACGGCCCGTTCTTAGGAATCCTCGTCCAACAATGAGGGGAACCCGATGATCGGCATCGAAATCAACAACCACAAAGTCAACTGGAAAATGGAACTTTCCTACTTTCACGAATACATCCTCGGCGATGCCAAGAGGACGCGATATAGAACGATCTGCAATCTCAAGAGTCATGCGGTAGGAATAAGTTCTGGAAGATAAAGTTTCTTCCATACTGAATAAGGCATCAGATTGATGCTTGCACCAAGATCGGTGAGGGCAAAGCATTCAATCATTCCTGGAAAAACACAAGGAAGAAGAAATTTTCCAGGATCTCCAAGCTTCTCGAAGCTTCTTTAACGAAGCTGCTGAAGCGGTTCTCGTTCAAAGGATTTTTAGCCATCTCAAACAGTTTTTCCTTGTTGCTTAACATGTGTTTGAGAGTTGATGCAAACTTGGGCATCAGCATGATAGCATCCGCAAAGCTTATGTCAAAATGTAGTTCTTGGAAAATTTGAAAAAAAATTTCCATTTGATGACTGGCTTTTTCGCGGAGCTTTTGCTCATTTAAACGTGATGGGTAAGGAATAGACGTTTTGGATTTGGGGTTTTCAACTGGAGCTACAGGAGGTTCAAAAACAACTCCTGGTTTGGATTTGGGCAACGTTGCAAAAATCGTGAATCGGTAGTCGGGCGGTCGACCACCCTGTAGCGAGTAATCAGTCAAGTCGGGATTAATCGGTGATTAATCGGATTGGTATTTCCTGCAATTTTTTGGTATATCTGGAGACCAAACTAAAAATCTTAACCGATTCCAAGCCTGCTATGTTTCCAAACCTCAATAAAAGGCTCAAATTCTGATTATGATGCCCATTGTGCGTTATAAATGAAATATACGATCCCCAAATTAAGTAGAATGCCTAAATTTTTTTTTTTTTTTAAATGACCGATTAGACCGATTTGGCCGATTTTTGACCGATTCGACCGACTCGGCCGATTAATCGGCCGATTCAGCCGATTTTTTGACTGCTTAGTTTTGATTTTTTTCCTAGGCCGATTTTTCGACCGATTTTCAAAAATCGACAAGGTACTCGGCCGATTAACGATTAATCGGTGATTAATCGGCCGAGTTGACCGATTTTTACAACATTGGATTTGGGTTTTGGGACAACTTGAGGATGGACATGTGCTGTACTTTGTGAGCTAGTAGGTTGCACTTGGTCCTTTGTCGCCTCAGGTTCACTTTCCACTACCTTTGGGAGAGAAGAAGAAGAGGTAGTAGGAATAGCGGGTCCATCATATGAAGCACCACTTCTGGTTGTGATCGCCTTTGCATCGCCCCTCGGATTAGCGATCGTGTTGCTAGGTAAAGTACCGAGCCGAGGGTCGATCATTTAAAGACTTCTTAATGTCAAATCGGCTAACCAACAACCTATTCATTTCCTCTTGGGATTTCATGAATTGTTTCAACAACTCATCGGATGATGGTCCAGTTGGAACAATGGCTTGATTTTGTGTAGGAAAATTCTGGCCTCTATTGTTTGGATTAGGGCCTTGATTTTGGAAATTTCCTTGATTATTGCCATGAAAATACCTTGGGTTGAAATTTCCTTGACCTTGGTTTCTATTGAAATTTCCTTGGTTTTGGAAATTTTGACTTTGATTTTGAAAACCGTTATTTTGACTAAAATTACCTTGGTTTTGAAAACCTTGGTTTATTCTATTCTGATTTTGATTACGGTTTTGGTTTTGGTTGAAACCGGTGGTCCAGGGTAGTGGTTAGGACGGTGGTTCGGGTCTATAGGAGCACGGTATTGGTTGCCTCTTGAATTGGAATTCCCGCCCACAGCGTTTGCTTCAAAAGGGTTACCATCGGTGGCCATACAGGTTGTAATAGGCATGGGGCCACGCAAGTAACACATATTTCCACTTTCTTAACTTCAGCTCGAGGTGAAGTTTGTGGAAAAGAAACTTTCTTTTGGTTGGAGAGAACCAAAGCTTGAATTTCTTCCGTGAGTTTGTCAATCTTAGCATCGGTGCTAGATTGACTCACGGGCGATGAAGTAGAAGGACCAACACCGACTTGGGAAACAACCGGTTTGCTTCGTGCAGGGCGGACTTTAGACTTGTTTTCAATTATCGCTAAAGCTTCTTTTACAGTTTTGCTCAAGAAATTTCCTCCAGGGGAGGAATTGAGAGAATCTTGATCAGATTGACTCACTCCATTATAGAAAGTATCGAGTTGTATTAACTCGGAGAAACCGTGGTGAGGACATTTCGAGCAACTCCTTAAAAAGATCCCACGATTCACTGAAGGGTTCATCAAACTTTTGTGTGAATTTGATGATTTCGTTTTTAAGACTCGTGGTTTTAGAAGGTGGATAGAACTCGTTAACAAATTTCTTCACCGTGTCTTCCCATGCTTGATCGATTGAGGGGGTTGTTTTTCAAGCCAAATTCGGGCTTGTCCCTCAAGAGAAAATGGGAACAAAAGAAGCTTGACAGCATCTGTAGGGACATTCTTGTATTTGATGGTAGATGCAATTTTGTTAAACCATCGAATATGAGCATGAGGATCATCCCTCTCAAAACCATAGAATTGACTTGAGGTTACAAGATTTAGTAACCCGGTTTTGAGTTCAAAATTTTCACCACAATGGCGGGATAACAATAGCATCTCCATACCCATCGATGGGTGCACGGAGAAGCTCACACATAGGGACGTTCTTCCGCCATGATAACGAAGTAGTGTGGCGATCCGGATCTCAGATCCGGTGATGGAAGCGAACGTCTACTGGATACGCCTTCTTGGAATCCTCGACAAGCTCACGAAATTGGCTCACAGACCTAGAAGAGCGAAAAGCATACACTAGGGTTAACTCTAAGGAATCTCAGAGTTAAGGAAGGGAATTATGAAAATGGGGAAAGAAGAATCTTTTTTTTTGGGTTTTATGGTTTTGAAAAGTAGATATAACAACAAATCCAATTAAAACAATATCGAGGCAAAACGACAGTGAACTTAAACCAATAATCACAAGATGAATGGCTTCTTTGAAAAGGTACACCACTCACAAGGACACAAAGGCAAGTTTTAATCTTTGGTTCGGGAACTTATTATGGTCGTACCCCGGTTAGGTAGTACTTGCCTTGGTTTCATGGTAATTTTTTATGTTGTTATTATTAAACAAAGAAAACGACAAATCTTTTGTATTTTTATCTTATATATATATATAGAAACAAAAGAAAAATATTTTTGTGTTTTATACGTTTTAAGATGTTTTTGGGTTTTTGGATTTTTATAAGAAAATATATATAGATATAGATGGTATAAACAAGGAGTGAATATTCAAATCACTAATCTGCTAAGCGTAAGATAATTAGCACAGCTCCCCGGCAGCGGCGCCAAAATCTGATCGGGTCCAAACCGTCAAGTTTATCACACAAGCTAACCACTTGTGAATGGTCAACCGTAATAAACTTCAAACAGCTCAGAAACAATGCAATGAAGATGTAAAACCCTAAAAATCTCAAACGCGTTAAATGACACTTTTACCCTCCAACTTAATAATTATGTAAACTCGGAAAATACGACAACATCATTTAACAATTTACCTTATAAATAATACATACAAATAATGAAAGTATTTAACTTATGTTATCAAGTAAATGACACAATTAAAATAAACTCTAAGGTACCAAAACATGTTACAATATGTACACAATTCACTTGGACTAGAAAGGAGACTACATTCATAATGAAATGATAAGATTGGAAAGTCAAAAATTTGGTCTCCCCTCCCCCTTGATGGCCGGCCTATATGCTCTCCCATTTACTCTCCATATCAATTTCATTTATCCTCATTTACACATTTCCATTTCATTCAAAAACACACAAAGAAAACCCTAGGTCTCTCTCCTTCTCCATAGTGGCGGCACCCTTTTTATTTCCTCATTTCCATCCGAAAATCAAACAAACAAGGTGTTCCTATGAGGCTTGTGATCGTGTGTGATTGATTGGTGGACGTGGTGATCGTGTTTGGTTCGAAAGGAAGCTTGGACGTGGGTGTTTGTTTTAGGTCGTGGGGTTTGTTAAGCCAAGGGAGGCTTGGTTTTGATCGTGGTGGTTTAATTCTTGTTTCCTTGTCACGTACACGCTACTAGGGTAACGTATCATCATCTCACGTCTTCTCTCTTTTGTTTTCTTATTCAAACGTGGCTATGGAGTTATTTCTAGGGCTTGTTATATAAAAATGGAACACATGAGATAATGAATATGTTTGTCACATGAAATGATAAAATGGATTACATAAAATCATGATTCTAAACCTATATGATTCGAATGATATGTGGCATGTTAATCTTAATACAAATCTGATTTTGGTCTCTCATTAAGTTGACATATATGAATTATATTAAAGGGTTAAATGAGCTTGTGAAACTATGCGTATACGTATGTGATAAATGGAATCGATAACGAATGATTTACGAGTATGTTTTGATTATATCATGGGGCGTACAAAATGATTTTGGAGGAGGGAGTCACGACTCAAATATGGGTATCATCTAGGAGTTGTGTAATCGTATGATAATCGAGTCTACATGTGTTAAAACCTATACGTTAATCATAATCAAAAACTAGGGTTTTGTATTACATGATTTAATAAAGTTAAGGGGTTATTTTATAAATTATGAAACTTGATGGATTAACTTGTTAATATGTTAACTAAATGGATTAAATGAGTAAAATGAGTAAACTTGCTATATTTACACTTTTAACCCTATACTTTGCATTATTGACATTTTACACCCTAAACTTTTATAACTTGTCATAAATGATCCTTAAATCATAATAACACTCATTCTCATTATTTAACTAAGATAAGTAACTAAAGTTATTAATTATGGAAACCTGCTATTTATAGAAAGTTACTAAAGATGGAAACCAGCCTAAAATAGAAAGTTACCTAAAATAGAAAGTACTTAAAATGGAAAGATGACTAAAAGTGGAAACCTGCTAAAAATGGAAAGCCGTCTTAAACGGGTGATCTGATTCATATATAACGTTATCTAATTCATATAGGTTCCGGACGACGGGATTGATCTGCTTTCTTGATTTTACTTTCTTTGTGATTTGCTCAGAATAAGGTACAGATATTCTATCCCTTTTCAGTAGGGGTTTCTCATGATTCGTATCTCATCTTTCGATATTCGTTTGAACTGTTATGCTTTACTCTAAGCCTCCTTATTAAGGCTTCCCTATGACTTTGCTATGCTCCATTTGATATGAACCTTTGATATGAACTATGATATGAACTTTGATATGAACCCTTATGATATGATATGATTATGCTTTGACCCGTCAGTTTGATACCCGAGCCAAATATGTGTTCCTAGTCATGAAGGTAACATGACCGTGTCATTGATGCACCAATGGCATGACTCCAGTGTGCACGAGTGATGTTGTACACCGTCCCCATTATGATATGATATGATACGTATATGATTTGGCCATTATGTTCCGGGGGGCGTATGGATGCATCCTAGATATGATATGTTTAGTGGATTTAATATGATATGATTTATATGGTGAATGATGTCGTGTGCAATACGCGTCTTCACATTCCGGAGTTGATCACTCCAATTGTTACTTGAGGTCTCCCCTCCATTATATATGGTATTCCGAGGTCACCCCTCCGAATACAACTGATATGATATGATATGTGTATGATATGATATGGGCTCGTGGTAGATGACTGACCTTCCGTTTCTCTTTCTTTTCGTTATCCTTTGATATGCCTTATGATATTTCCCATTGCACCTTATGATTATGATATCCTCATTACTTACACTTCGATTATTCGTTTTGTTATATATATATCTGTTCACTGGGCTTTTTAAGCTCAGCCGCGTTTTCTTTCCATGCGGCAGGTAATTAAGCTAGAAGCTGGGATCTTAGCTATGGGTTTGAGTGATGAGCGGTTATGTGGATCTATGGCTCTAGTCATCTTAGTTCTGCTTGATTATGTTGACATTATTTTAGACTCGGATTATGCTTATTTATGTCTTGGATTTATTCCTTCTCCTTTTGATGAATTATGTAACGTTTAAGCCGTGTTGGCTGGATTTCCCTTTGATTATTTATTTAAGACTTCCGCTGCTTTATTATGTTCATTATGTATGCTTTCATATGACACCATTTTATAATACTTCTACCCTTATCGGGTTGGGGTGTTACAATTATGGTATCAGAGCCCAGGTTTACGACTTGTAGTCAGGACCTGTGACATATGGACCCTAAGCGTTAATCCGTAGAGCTTAAGATTTGATTGGTGAGGTTTGGGTAGATTCTAGGTTCATTTTCATCATTTCCGTTCATGATTTCCATCTTACTTCCTAACCTTTGCTAATCGTTTAATGAACTCTTCAGATGGTGACTACTCGAAGGAATGGCGACGATAACGGGGATGGTAATCCTAACTTCGAAGCTTTGATTGCACGCGCTCTGGCCTCTGCTATGCCCGAGATCGTTGCTACCATCACTAATAACGTCCGAAATGGCGCTAGCTCCTCTGGCGTAAATGATGGTGGGGGTGCCAACCCACCTACTCCCATTCATGTTTGGATCGAACGCTTCAACAAACTTAAGCCAATCCCTTTTCGCTCGGCAGCTTCACCTAATGAGGCGGAGGACTGGATTACGCACATGGAGAAGCTATTTAATGTGCTGGGTTGTGGTGACGAGGTGAAAACCAGACTAGCGACCTTCAAACTCGAGGGTGATGCCCTTAACTGGTGGAAGGCCTATCTCTTGTCTAGGGAAGAGAACTTTCTAGATACTTGTGTTTGGAATACTTTTAGGGATATCTTCTACAAACAGTATTTTCCTGAATCGAACGATGCGATATGAAAGAGAGTACAACGCCTTACGTCAACTGGATAGGGAAACTTCCCACGAGTACATGCAACGGTTTATGAGGTTGGTTGGGTTTGTAGGTGAGATTGCTGGAGATGCACGTCGTCAGGCTCGGAAGTACAAATGGGGTTGAAGAAATGGGTGTTGGACAGGGTGATTAATAACGAGTACACTGAGGTAGCTGCAGTTGCGGATGCTGCCCGCAACATTGAGTTGCTACATGAGGACCCAGGCTTCAACAAGAGGAACAGGGACGGTGATCGTATTTATCCTCGGGGTCGACATGGACCATACTCGAGTTTAGGGGTCGATACGACCGTGGTCGTCAGGACACACGGGCACAGGGTTCACAGAGGTATGACAGATCGTGAAACGACCGTCAGTGGTCGTGATGGTGGGGTCAGGTCCGGTTCGGGATCAATCCTATTGTGGTGGTCAGCAGGACCGTTCTTCTGGTTCTTCTTATCATAAGAAACCGGCCGAGATTTTGCCTCCTCCTCCACTCTGCAACACTTGTGGAAAGCCTCACCCGGGCGTTTGTTTCAAGGCCACAGGTGGATGCTATGCATGCGGGTCTACTGCTCATAGGGTTAAGGACTTCCCTCAAGGAAAGATGATTACACCAGGAAACACGGCCAAACCAGCTCCGACCAAGGGCCGTGTGTATTCTGTTACTCGGGACCAAGCGGCGAACTCTTCAGGTACCATTACCGGCATTCTTTATATTGGTGATATTTCTGCCTTTACTTCATTTGATACCGGTGCTACACATTCTATGATATCTACTTCGTTACTAAGGAAATTAAATATGACACCCACACCTTTGTTAGCCCGAATCTCTATTTCCACCCCTATGAAAACCCAAGTGCTTATTGACCGTGAATACTTGGATTGTCCCCTACGTTTCGATGATGGTATTCGTTCGGCTAATCTTCTTCCTTTGGATATGTTTGATTTCGATATTATTTTGGGTATGGATTGGTTGGCTTTGCATAGGGCTACCATTGACTGTTATGCTCGAAATGTTATCTTTGGTAGTATTCACCAACCTGATTTCGTTTATCATGGTGCTCAACCGCTTAAGTCAGCTAAGATCATCTCGGCTATGAAAGCTCGCACTCTTATTTCTCATGGTTGCCTTGGTTTTCTGGCATCCATTAAGGATACTTCTCTTGAAGTTCCTACCATTGAAAGTCTTTCCGTCGTACGTGAATTTTCTGATGTTTTTCCCGACGAACTTCCTGGCATTCCTCCGGCTAGGGAAGTTGAATTTGGCATCGATTTGATTCCTGGTGCTGAACCTATATCTAAAGCTCCATACCGTATGGCACCGATCGAATTGAAGGAATTGAAGGAACAGTTGCAATAACTGTTGGAGAACGGCTTTATTAGGCCTAGTGTTTCACCTTGGGGCGCACCTGTGTTATTTGTTAAGAAGAAAGATGGGAGTATGAGGTTGTGTATTGATTACCGCGAGCTGAACCGTATCACTATCCGTAACCGTTATCCTCTTCCGCGCATCGACGACTTGTTTGATCAGTTGCAAGGTGCAAAATTTTTCTCTAAGATTGACCTGAGGTCTGGTTATCATCAATTACGTGTGAAGGATCAAGATGTTTCTAAGACCGCGTTCCGTACTCGTTATGGCCATTATGAGTTCCTGGTTATGCCTTTTGGTTTGACTAATGCACCTGCAGTTTTCATGGATCTTATGAATCGTGTTTTCCACGAGTACCTCGATAAATTTGTAATCGTCTTCATCGATGACATCCTCGTGTATTCTAAGAGTGAGGCTGAGCACGAACAGCACCTTCGTATTGTATTGGAGACTCTTCGACAGCAGAAGTTGTATGCAAAATTCTCTAAGTGTGAATTCTGGCTGAGCCAAGTTGCTTTCTTTGGTCACGTTGTGTCTGCTGATGGTATTAAGATGGACACATCTAAGGTTGAAGCTATCACAAAATGGCCGAGACCTACTACTGTGACGGAGATTAGAAGTTTTCTGGGGCTTGCTGGTTATTACCGTCGTTTTGTTGAGGGTTTCTCTCGATTGGCGTTACCTTTGACGCAATTGATGAGGAAAGGAGAAAAGTTTGAGTGGACGGATGAGCGTGAACAGAGTTTTGAGGAGTTGAAACGGAGATTGGTTACTGCGCCTATTTTGACACTTCCATCGGGTTCCGGAGGTTTTCAGATTTACAGCGACGCATCGAAGAAGGGTTTGGGTTGTGTATTGATGCAGCATGGTAAGGTGATTGCCTATGCTTCGAGGCAATTGAAATCATATGAAGAAAATTATCCCACACATGATTTGGAGTTGGCTGCGGTGGTTTTTGCCTTAAAGATTTGGAGGCATTATTTGTATGGTGAATCGTGTGATATCTTTACTGACCATAAAAGTTTAAAGTATATATTCACACAAAAGGAGCTCAATATGAGGCAACGAAGGTGGTTAGAGCTTCTTAAGGATTATGACACGAACATCCAGTATCATCCGGGTAAGGCTAATGTAGTTGCTGATGCGCTGAGCCGAAAGTCGAGTATGATTGCTAGTTTGGAGATTGAACCCAGGGTTCTGCACGATCTTGAGCTTATGGAGGTGGAATTTTGTTTCCGGGGTTATGATGGTTATTAGGCTAGCTTGAAGGTAGAGTCCAACATTATGTTACAGATTAAGGAAGCTCAGAAGGATGATGGTGAGCTTTGGTCTGTGGTTCAGAATATCGAGGCGGGTAAGCAGACTGAGTTCAGTGTTGATGGTTTCGGCGTCGTATGGTATGAGGGTCGACTTTGTGTTCCTAATGATCCTGCTTTGCGTGAAGTTGTTCTGTCTGAGGCTCATAGTTCCCCTTTCACTATCCATCCTGGTTCTACCAAGATGTATCGGGATCTTAAGCAGCAATTCTGGTGGAATGGTATGAAACAAGATGTGGCTTCGTTTGTGGCTAAGTGTATGACCTGTCAGTAGGTTAAGATTGAGCATCAGAGGGCTAGTGGTTTGTTGCAGCCGTTAGATATTCCTACATGGAAGTGGGAAGAAATCTCCATGGATTTTGTCATGGGTTTGCCTCCTACTCGAAAAAGACATGATGCGATTTGGGTGGTTGTTGATCAACTAACCAAATCCGCTCATTTCTTACCTATCCGGAAAGATTATCGTGTTAGTAGATTGGCGGAGATTTTTCAGCAAGAGATCGTTAGATTGCATGGTACTCCTACTGCTATTATTTCTGATAGAGATCCGCGCTTCACGTCACAGTTTTGGAAGAGTCTGCAGAAAGCTTGGGGTACGCGTCTTAAGTTCAGTACCGCTTTTCACCCTCAAACCGATGGTCGACGGAGAGGACCATTCAGACTCTTGAGGACATGTTGAGAGCTTGTGCATTGGAATGGACTGGGAACTGGGATGAGTATCTGTGCTTGGTGGAGTTTGCCTACAACAATAGTTGGCACGCTAGCATCAAAGGAGCACCGTATGAGTTGTTATATGGGAGGAAATGTAGAGCACCTATTTGCTGGGATGAGGTAGGTGAGCGTTTGATTGAAGGTCCAGAACTCATCGAGATTACTAATGAGAAGGTGGCGATTGCTAGGGAAAGATTGAAGGAGGCTCGTTCACGGCAAAAGAGTTATGCCGATAAGCATAGGCGCGACTTGGAGTTTCGTGTTGGTGATCGCGTTTTTCTGAAAGTTTCGCCGTTCCGTGGTGTTAAGCGTTTTGGAATCAAGGGCAAGCTCAGTCCTCGATTCATCGGACCTTTCGAGATTCTGGATCGTGTTGGGGAGGTTTCCTACCGTCTAGCTCTACCTCCTCAGTTATCTCATGTTCATGATGTGTTCCATGTATCTCTGCTGCGGGGATACAACTATCATCCGTTACACGTGGTTTCCTATCCTTTGGATCAGATTCAGCCAGATATGTCCTTACCGGAAGAACCCAAAACTATTTTAGATCGACGAGATCGAGTCATGAGAAACAAAGTAATTCCGTTTGTTAAGATTCTTTGGAAGAATCACCCAGAGCGTGAAGCTACCTGGGAGACCGAGGAATCGATGCGAACTACTTATCCACATTTCTTTTCGTCATCTGGTATGTCTTTATTTATTGCTTCGTTTCCTTTCAATTTTCGAGGACGAAAATTTTCTTTTTAGAGGGGAAGAGTTGTAAAACCCTAAAAATCTCAAACGCGTTAAATGACACTTTTACCCTCCAACTTAATAATTATGTAAACTCGGAAAACACGACAACATCATTTAACAATTTACCTTATAAATAATACATACAAATAATGAAAGTATTTAACTTATGTTATCAAGTAAATGACACAATTTAAATAAACTCTAAGGTACCAAAACATGTTACAATATGTACACAATTCACCTAGACTAGAAAGGAGACTACATTCATAATGAAATGATAAGATTGGAAAGTCAAAAATTTGGTCTCCCCTCCCCCTTGATGGCCGGCCTATATGCTCTCCCATTTACTCTTCAAATCAATTTCATTTATCCTCATTTACACATTTCCATTTCATTCAAAAACACACAAAGAAAACCCTAGGTCTCTCTCCTTCTCCAAAGTGGCGGCTACCCTTTTTTTTTCCTCATTTCCATCCGAAAATCAAACAAACAAGGTGTTCCAAGGAAGCTTGTGATCGTGTGTGATTGATTGGTGGGCATTGTGATCGTGTTTGGTTCGAAACAAAGCTTGGACGTGGGTGTTTGTTTTAGGTCGTGGGGTTCCAAAAGCCAAGGGAGGCTTGGTTATGATCTTGGTGGCTTAATTCTTGTTTCCTTGTCACGTACACGCTACTAGGGTAACGTATCATCATCTCACGTCTTCTCTCTTTTGTTTTCTTATTCAAACGTGGCTATGGAGTTATTTCTAGGGCTTGTTATATAAAAATGGAACACATGAGATAATGAATATGTTTGTCACATGAAATGATAAAATGGATTACATAAAATCATGATTCTAAACCTATATGATTCAATGATATGTGGCATGTTAATCTTAATACAAATCTGATTTTGGTCTCTCATTAAGACGACATATATGAATTATATTAAAGGGTTAAATGAGCTTGTGAAACTATGCGTATACGTATGTGATAAATGGAATCGATAACGAATGATTTACGAGTATGTTTTGATTATATCATGGGGCGTACAAAATGATTTTGGAGGAGGGAGTCACGACTCAAATATGGGTATCATCTAGGAGTTGTGTAATCGTATGATAATCGAGTCTACATGTGTTAAAACCTATACGTTAATCATAATCAAAAACTATGGTTTTGTATTACATGATTTAATAAAGTTAAGGGGTTATTTTATAAATTATGAAACTTGATGGATTTACTTGTTAATATGTTAACTAAATGGATTAAATGAGTAAAATGAGTAAACTTGCTATATTTACACTTTTAACCCTATACTTTGCATTATTGACATTTTACACCCTAAACTTTTATAACTTGTCATAAATGATCCTTAAATCATAATAACACTCATTCTCATTATTTAACTAAGATAAGTAACTAAAGTTACTAATTATGGAAACCTGCTATTTATATAAAGTTACTAAAGATGGAAACCAGCCTAAAATAGAAAGATACCTAAAATAGAAAGTACTTAAAATGGAAAGATTACTAAAAGTGGAAACCTGCTAAAAATGGAAAGCCGTCTTAAACGGGTGATCTGATTCTTATAGAACGTTATCTAATTCATATAGGTTTCGGGCGACGGGATTGATCTGCTTTCTTGATTTTACTTTATTTGTGATTTGCTCAGAATAAGGTACAGATATTCTATCCCTTTTCAGTAGGGGTTTCTCATGATTCGTATCTCATCTTTCGATATTCGTTTGAACTGTTATGCTTTACTCTAAGCCTCCTTATTAAGGCTTCCCTATGACTTTGCTATGCTCCATTTGATATGAACCTTTGATATGAACTATGATATGAACTTTGATATGAACCCTTATGATATGATATGATTATGCTTTGACCCGTCAGTTTGATACCCGAGCCAAATATGTGTTCCTAGTCATGAAGGTAACATGACCGTGTCATTGATGCACCAATGGCATGACTCCGGTGTGCACGAGTGATGTTGTACACCGTCCCCATTATGATATGATATGATACGTATATGATTTGGCCATTATGTTCCGGGGGGCGTATGGATGCATCCTAGATATGATATGTTTAGTGGATTTAACATGATATGATATGATTTATATGGTGAATGATGTCGTGTGCAATACGTGTCTTCACATTCCGGGAGTTGATCACTCCACTGTTACTTGAGGTCTCCCCTCCATTATATATGGTATTCCGAGGTCACCCCTCCGAATACAACTGATATGATATGATATGTGTATGATATGATATGGGCTCGTGGTAGATGACTGACCTTCCGTTTCTCTTTCTTTTCGTTATCCTTTGATATGCCTTATGATATTTCCCATTGCACCTTATGATTATGATATCCTCATTACTTACACTTCGATTATTCGTTTTGTTATATATATATCTGTTCACTGGGCTTTTTAAGCTCAGCCGCGTTTTCTTTCCATGCGGCAGGTAATTAAGCTAGAAGTTGGGATCTTAGCTATGGGTTTGAGTGATGAGCGGTTATGTGGATCTATGGCTCTAGTCATCTTAGTTCTGCTTGATTATGTTGACATTATTTTAGACTCGGATTATGCTTATTTATGTCTTGGATTTATTCCTTCTCCTTTTGATGAATTATGTAACGTTTAAGCCGTGTTGGCTGGATTTCCCTTTGATTATTTATTTAAGACTTCACGCTTTATTATGTTCATTATGTATGCTTTCATATGACACCATTTTATAATACTTCTACCCTTATCGGGTTGGGGTGTTACAATTATGGTATCGAGCCCGTGTTTACGACTTGTAGTCGACTGTGACATATGGACCCAAAGCGTTAATCCGTAGAGCTTAAGATTTGATTGGTGAGGTTTGGGTAGATTCTAGGTTCATTTTCATCATTTCCGTTCATGATTTCCATCTTACTTCCTAACCTTTGCTAATCGTTTAATGAACTCTTCAGATGGTGACTACTCGAAGGAATGGCGACGATAACGGGGATGGTAATCCTAACTTCGAAGCTTTGATTGCACGCGCTCTGGCCTCTGCTATGCCCGAGATCGTTGCTACCATCACTAATAACGTCCGAAATGGCGCTAGCTCCTCTGGCGTAAATGATGGTGGGGGTGCCAACCCACCTACTCCCATTCATGTTTGGATCGAACGCTTCAACAAACTTAAGCCAATCCCTTTTCGCTCGGCAGCTTCACCTAATGAGGCGGAGGACTGGATTACGCACATGGAGAAGCTATTTAATGTGCTGGGTTGTGGTGACGAGGTGAAAACCAGACTAGCGACCTTCAAACTCGAGGGTGATGCCCTTAACTGGTGGAAGGCCTATCTCTTGTCTAGGGAAGAGAACTTTCTAGATACTTGTGTTTGGAATACTTTTAGGGATATCTTCTACAAACAGTATTTTCCTGAATCGAAACGATGGCGATATGAAAGAGAGTACAACGCCTTACGTCAACTGGATAGGGAAACTTCCCACGAGTACATGCAACGGTTTATGAGGTTGGTTGGGTTTGTAGGTGAGATTGCTGGAGATGCACGTCGTCAGGCTCGGAAGTACAAATGGGGTTGAAGAAATGGGTGTTAGACAGGGTGATTAATAACGAGTACACTGAGGTAGCTGCGATTCGGATGCTGCCCGCAACATTGAGTTGCTACATGAGGACCCGGGCTTCAACAAGAGGAACAGGGACGGTGATCGTATTTATCCTCGTGGTCGACAGGACCATACTCAGGAGTTTAGGGGTCGATACGACCGTGGACGTCAGGACACTCGGGCACAGGGTTCACAGAGGTATGACAGATCGAAACGACCGCCGTCAGGTCGTGATGGTGGGGGTCAGCGTCAGGTTCGGGATCAATCCTATCGTGGTGGTCAGCAGGACCGTTCTTCTGGTTCTTCTTATCATAAGAAACCGGCCGAGATTTTGCCTCCTCCTCCACTCTGCAACACTTGTGGAAAGCCTCACCCGGGCGTTTGTTTCAAGGCCACAGGTGGATGCTATGCATGCGGGTCTACTGCTCATAGGGTTAAGGACTTCCCTCAAGGAAAGATGATTACACCAGGAAACACGGCCAAACCAGCTCCGACCAAGGGCCGTGTGTATTCTGTTACTCGGGACCAAGCGGCGAACTCTTCAGGTACCATTACCGGCATTCTTTATATTGGTGATATTTCTGCCTTTACTTTATTTGATACCGGTGCTACACATTCTATGATATCTACTTCGTTACTAAGGAAATTAAATATGACACCCACACCTTTGTTAGCCCGAATCTCTATTTCCACCCCTATGAAAACCCAAGTGCTTATTGACCGTGAATACTTGGATTGTCCCCTACGTTTCGATGATGGTATTCGTTCGGCTAATCTTCTTCCTTTGGATATGTTTGATTTCGATATTATTTTGGGTATGGATTGGTTGGCTTTGCATAGGGCTACCATTGACTGTTATGCTCGAAATGTTATCTTTGGTAGTATTCACCAACCTGATTTCGTTTATCATGGTGCTCAACCGCTTAAGTCAGCTAAGATCATCTCGGCTATGAAAGCTCGCACTCTTATTTCTCATGGTTGCCTTGGTTTTCTGGTATCCATTAAGGATACTTCTCTTGAAGTTCCTACCATTGAAAGTCTTTCCGTCGTGCGTGAATTTTCGATGTTTTTCCGACGAACTTCACGGCATTCCTCCGGCTAGACAAGTTGAATTTGGCATCGATTTGATTCCTGGTGCTGAACCTATATCTAAAGCTCCTTACCGTATGGCACCGATCGAATTGAAGGAATTGAAGGAACAGTTGCAATAACTGTTGGAGAACGGCTTTATTAGGCCTAGTGTTTCACCTTGGGGCGCACCTGTGTTATTTGTTAAGAAGAAAGATGGGAGTATGAGGTTGTGTATTGATTACCGCGAGCTGAACCGTATCACTATCCGTAACCGTTATCCTCTTCCGCGCATCGACGACTTGTTTGATCAGTTGCAAGGTGCAAAATTTTTCTCTAAGATTGACCTGAGGTCTGGTTATCATCAATTACGTGTGAAGGATCAAGATGTTTCTAAGACCGCGTTCCGTACTCGTTATGGCCATTATGAGTTCCTGGTTATGCCTTTTGGTTTGACTAATGCACCTGCAGTTTTCATGGATCTTATGAATCGTGTTTTCCACGAGTACCTCGATAAATTTGTAATCGTCTTCATCGATGACATCCTCGTGTATTCTAAGAGTGAGGCCGAGCACGAACAAGCACCTTCGTATTGTATTGGAGACTCTTCGACAGCAAAAGTTGTATGCAAAATTCTCTAAGTGTGAATTCTGGCTGAGCCAAGTTGCTTTCTTTGGTCACGTTGTGTCTGCTGATGGTATTAAGATGGACACATCTAAGGTTGAAGCTATCACAAAATGGCGAGACCTACTACTGGGACGGAGATTAGAAGTTTTCGGGGCTTGCCGGTTATTACCGTCGTTGTGTTGAGGGTTTCTCTCGATTGGCGTTACCTTTGACGCAATTGATGAGGAAAGGAGAAAAGTTTGAGTGGACGGATGAGCGTGAACAGAGTTTTGAGGAGTTGAAACGGAGATTGGTTACTGCGCCTATTTTGACACTTCCATCGGTTCCGGAGGTTTTCGATTTACAGACGCATCGAAGAAGGGTTTGGGTTGTGTATTGATGCAGCATGGTAAGGTGATTGCCTATGCTTCGAGGCAATTGAAATCATATGAAGAAAATTATCCCACGCATGATTTGGAGTTGGCTGCGGTGGTTTTTGCCTTAAAGATTTGGAGGCATTATTTGTATGGTGAATCGTGTGATATCTTTACTGACCATAAAAGTTTAAAGTATATATTCACACAAAAGGAGCTCAATATGAGGCAACGAAGGTGGTTAGAGCTTCTTAAGGATTATGACACGAACATCCAGTATCATCCGGGTAAGGCTAATGTAGTTGCCGATGCTACTGAGCGAAAGTCGGGTATGATTGCTAGTTTGGAGATTGAACCCAGGGTTCTGCACGATCTTGAGCTTATGGAGGTGGAATTTTGTTTCCGGGGTTATGATGGTTATTAGGCTAGCTTGAAGGTAGAGTCCAACATTATGTTACTGATTAAGGAAGCTCGGAAGGATGATGGTGAGCTTTGGTCGTGGTTCGAATATCGAGGCGGGTAAGGTGAGTTCGTGTTGATGGTTTCGGCGTATGGTATGAGGGTCGACTTTGTGTTCCTAATGATCCTGCTTTGCGTGAAGCTGTTTTATCTGAGGCTCATAGTTCCCCTTTCACTATCCATCCTGGTTCTACCAAGATGTATCGGGATCTTAAGCAGCAATTCTGGTGGAATGGTATGAAACAAGATGTGGCTTCGTTTGTGGCTAAGTGTATGACCTGTCAGTAGGTTAAGATTGAGCATCAGAGGGCTAGTGGTTTGTTGCAGCCGTTAGATATTCCTACATGGAAGTGGGAAGAAATCTCCATGGATTTTGTCATGGGTTTGCCTCCTACTCGAAAAAGACATGATGCGATTTGGGTGGTTGTTGATCGACTAACCAAATCCGCTCATTTCTTACCTATCCGGAAAGATTATCGTGTTAGTAGATTGGCGGAGATTTTTCAGCAAGAGATCGTTAGATTGCATGGTACTCCTACTGCTATTATTTCTGATAGAGATCCGCGCTTCACGTCACAGTTTTGGAAGAGTCTGCAGAAAGCTTGGGGTACGCGTCTTAAGTTCAAGCTTTTCACCCTCAAACTGATGGTCAGACGGAGAGGACCATTCAGACTCTTGAGGACATGTTGAGAGCTTGTGCATTGGAATGGACTGGGAACTGGGATGAGTATCTGTGCTTGGTGGAGTTTGCCTACAACAATAGTTGGCACGCTAGCATCAAAGGAGCACCGTATGAGTTGTTATATGGGAGGAAATGTAGAGCACCTATTTGCTGGGATGAGGTAGGTGAGCGTTTGATTGAAGGTCCAGAACTCATCGAGATTACTAATGAGAAGGTGGCGATTGCTAGGGAAAGATTGAAGGAGGCTCGTTCACGGCAAAAGAGTTATGCCGATAAGCATAGGCGCGACTTGGAGTTTCGTGTTGGTGATCGCGTTTTTCTGAAAGTTTCGCCGTTCCGTGGTGTTAAGCATTTTGGAATCAAGGGCAAGCTCAGTCCTCGATTCATCGGACCTTTCGAGATTCTGGATCGTGTTGGGGAGGTTTCCTACCGTCTAGCTCTACCTCCTCAGTTATCTCATGTTCATGATGTGTTCCATGTATCTCTGCTGCGGGGATACAACTATCATCCGTTACACGTGGTTTCCTATCCTTTGGATCATATTCAGCCAGATATGTCCTTACCGGAAGAACCCAAAACTATTTTAGATCGACGAGATCGAGTCATGAGAAACAAAGTAATTCCGTTTGTTAAGATTCTTTGGAAGAATCACCCAGAGCGTGAAGCTACCTGGGAGACCGAGGAATCGATGCGAACTACTTATCCACATTTATTTTCGTCATCTGGTATGTCTTTATTTATTTCTTCGTTTCCTTTCAATTTTCGAGGACGAAAATTTTCTTTTTAGAGGGGAAGAGTTGTAAAACCCTAAAAATCTCAAACGCGTTAAATGACACTTTTACCCTCCAACTTAATAATTATGTAAACTCGGAAAATACGACAACATCATTTAACAATTTACCTTATAAATAATACATACAAATAATGAAAGTATTTAACTTATGTTATCAAGTAAATGACACAATTAAAATAAACTCTAAGGTACCAAAACATGTTACAATATGTACACAATTCACTTGGACTAGAAAGGAGACTACATTCATAATGAAATGATAAGATTGGAAAGTCAAAAATTTGGTCTCCCCTCCCCCTTGATGGCCGGCCTATATGCTCTCCCATTTACTCTCCATATCAATTTCATTTATCCTCATTTACACATTTCCATTTCATTCAAAAACACACAAAGAAAACCCTAACTCTCTCCTACACCTAAGTGGCGGCTACCCTTTATTTTTCCTCATTTCCATCCGAAAATCAAACAAACAAGGTGTTCCTATGAGGCTTGTGATCGTGTGTGATTGATTGGTGGACGTGGTGATCGTGTTTGGTTCGAAAGGAAGCTTGGACGTGGGTGTTTGTTTTAGGTCGTGGGGTTTGTTAAGCCAAGGGAGGCTTGGTTTTGATCGTGGTGGTTTAATTCTTGTTTCCTTGTCACGTACACGCTACTAGGGTAACGTATCATCATCTCACGTCTTCTCTCTTTTGTTTTCTTATTCAAACGTGGCTATGGAGTTATTTCTAGGGCTTGTTATATAAAAATGGAACACATGAGATAATGAATATGTTTGTCACATGAAATGATAAAATGGATTACATAAAATCATGATTCTAAACCTATATGATTCGAATGATATGTGGCATGTTAATCTTAATACAAATCTGATTTTGGTCTCTCATTAAGACGACATATATGAATTATATTAAAGGGTTAAATGAGCTTGTGAAACTATGCGTATACGTATGTGATAAATGGAATCGATAACGAATGATTTACGAGTATGTTTTGATTATATCATGGGGCGTACAAAATGATTTTGGAGGAGGGAGTCACGACTCAAATATGGGTATCATCTAGGATTTGTGTAATCGTATGATAATCGAGTCTACATGTGTTAAAACCTATACGTTAATCATAATCAAAAACTATGGTTTTGTATTACATGATTTAATAAAGTTAAGGGGTTATTTTATAAATTATGAAACTTGATGGATTTACTTGTTAATATGTTAACTAAATGGATTAAATGAGTAAAATGAGTAAACTTGCTATATTTACACTTTTAACCCTATACTTTGCATTATTGACATTTTACACCCTAAACTTTTATAACTTGTCATAAATGATCCTTAAATCATAATAACACTCATTCTCATTATTTAACTAAGATAAGTAACTAAAGTTACT